>JANPXK010000038.1:0-55618 GCA_024704745.1 Rosa lucieae
TAGAGATTTTATGGTGTTGGTTGATGCATCGACACGCTGGTCACAAAATTTCTCTCAAATCATATTCTCCTAAAACACTTTGTTTGGTCACTGCCCACCAAAAAATAATATTGCTGATAGCTCCAATGGCAATGGTTAGGTTTGATCTGGCATCAGTGATGATAAATCCAATGATGTTGTGTCTGTTGACAACAATAATGTTGATGTGTCTGTCGACAATAATCACCACATATCCTCCGATGCTAAGGATATGGTGGATGTTTAATCTGAGTTTTTTTCTATCCCTTTAATCCTCTTTAATGATGAAAGTCCTATTCTAGAATGCAAGAGGTGCAGGAAGTGACAACTTTAAAAATGCTATTGCTGATTTAGTTATGTTCCATTCTGTTTAAGTGGTCTCAAGAGGAGTTTGATCCAACTGAACACGGGTTGTACCGGTCTGTCACTACCACTATTGGTCTCGCTTATCTGCAAAACAGATGAACGTCAGAGGGAAGACCGGGTGTGCCTGCCTTCAATGCTTCGATGCCTACGTCAGTATCGAGTAAGATAATGATAATGGAAAGTGATAGTAAACAGTTATCTCTTTAGGCTATTGGAGATGACCTTAATGTAGCAGGTTTATGGGAGCTTGGTTTCGTTTATTTCGGTGTGGGACGCTTGGGAACCCGATATCGCCCTGATGGGTATCGGAATCCTCGACTGGGAGCTTACCTCGCTGGTGTATTAGCGATACAAGTCTTGTGCTTCCGATACTTGTGCTTAGGAGGTATGTGCATACCAACAAGTCCCCCAAGTCCCCGGTCAGGAGTTCTCTTGGGTGGGGAGTTTTTCCTTGGTAAAAGAATAGGAAGTACAAGGCAAGTTTTATGCCACGCGGCTTCCGTACAGCCATTACCCCCAGTCGCCCAAGTCCCTACTTAAGAGGAGTCTTGGCTGGGGTGAGTAGGTCGTGTTGGCATTCGACGTTGTGTCGCCATCGCGAATCTGTGGTGGGGTTGAATGCGGCTTTTGGCTCATAGGCAATGCCTTTGTGACACGTGTGGTGATCTTATTTGCTTTCGTGTGCGGGAAGACCAGTGTACTGGAGTCTGTAACGTGTAATAATGGTGTAATGGGGATGTAAGACCACGGAAATTTGTTATTAATTCCTAAATTTTTCCTGGGATTAATAAAGTGTTAGTTTGTACGATTTCGGGGTTCGAGGGTGGAGTGGAATTATTTTCGGACGAATAATTATTCGAAATGCATGTTTTAGGGGGTTACGAAGTTTGACTTTTTATACGTTTAGATTTTGTGAGAACTTCCTTCACGAAAGTTGTAGAGCGCGTTGATACGAGTTTGTGGACATGTGGAACGCGAAAATCGGAGTTCGTATGAAGTAATTATGGCCATTGGAAAAAGTTTCCATTTTGGTTAAATAGGAAAAAAATCTGAAAAAATCAGAAAATACCAACTTTCCATTTTCAGAAAGTTTTCTCTCTCCTCTATCCCTGCCCCGGTTTCGCCCTCTCCCTTCGCCTGCCGATTTCTTCGCCGGCCAATTTCTTCACCTATTTCTCCACTAATTGACGAGATTCTTGAGGGGTTTTTGCTCGCCTCATCCTCCTCTAGATGTCTGTGTAAGGATTGCATCCTAGGTCGAGCTGTGGACGGCACTATTTCAGCCACCATAGCCTGTGTTTCTTGAGGGCTTTTGGAGCCCAGAGGACGTAGATGCTTCTCCTAAGATGGCTTGCAACGATTCAAAGTGTGGAGGTTGAATTTTGAAGATTGGGATTCTAGGGTTCATTGAGTTTCAGAGATTGCGAGGTAAATTTGGGCCATATGGCTTCGATTCTGACTTTGTGCTAGTAATGAAAGTTGTAATTGGAGTTGAGATGAAGATCTTTTTTGTTGGAAGTTTTATCAAATTTTGACTTTGGGCCGGCGGCACCGCGGCCGCTGTGGTGGTGTTTTCCAGGGGTTTCCGGCCACCCCAGGGACAGTTTCTATTCTTGATTTCAATCTACTCGTCGATACAAGCATTTCGATATATAGTTTGTAATTTTTGGAAATCGTATGAGCAAGTTATGAATTTTCAAAGTTTAGGATTTTTGGTTCGATCGATGTTCGATCCGTGGGGATCCGGTCGTTAGATCGACTTGTAGTTTTGATTTATTGATTGTAGAAGTGTTCTGAAGAAGTTGGATGGTCTCGGATGAGGATCCAGTTTTTGGATAGACTTGTAATTGTGTTTTGTGAATTGTGTGATATGTGTTGTATTGAGTGTGACCTTGATGTGATTTGGTGATTGACAAAATTGTGTGAGCGGAGTTTTGACTATTTGTGCTTGTCTTGGTTTGTGTGAAGACGCAACAGGATTTGGAGGTGAGTAAATCTCACGTGGTTCATTTACGAACGGATTTATTTATTACTCGGAATTACTTGTTTAATTGTTAAATCATTTTCGAAACAAATTATTTGTTTTAAAATATATGAACTTGATCGACAACGGTTCATGGGTAAGTTAAAACAATGTTTTGATATAAAGTGATTTTCGAGAAGAATAATTTATAAAACTATAGTTGGTATTAGTGGTTATTCCTGCGTGAATGATTACGTATATATATATTTACGTGGAATATATATATGGATGGCGTGACATTGTGATGTGCGTATGAACTGTGAATTATTCAGAATGTGGTTTTGTGCGTTCACTCTTAGTGGAAATATGTTATATCATGGGATTGTTGATTTGTCGTGTTGAAAGAGAAATCGAGTTGGGGTAACATTTTGAGTCATGTGGGATTCTTTGTAAATGTGTTTCTGATCTTCGGATCTAGTGTCACAGTGGTGACAGTTTTCTGATCTTCGGATCTGGTGTTTATTGAGAGTTGATGGGTGATCATCTACTTTAGTTGAAGTTGATGGGTGATCATCGACTATCGACTTTAGTTTGGAGTTGATGGGTGATCATTGACTTTAGTGTAAGTTGTTTGACTTCTTCATTGATTTTCCTTTTCCTTCTAATTGTTGAATTTTAATGTAAGCTCCTGAACTAAGTTATATGCAGGAGTTGCTATGATTTGAATTGTGTGATTTTAGGTGATCTCCTGAACTAAGTTATATGCAGGGATTACTGCCTTTTGTATTGTTTGTTTTAATGTAATCTCCTTAACTAAGTTATATGCAGGAGTTGCTATGATTTGAATTGTGTGATTTTAGGTGATCTTCTGAACTAATTTCTATGCAGGGATTACTAATTTTTATCTTGTGTGATTGGATGTTTGGTTGTGTTTGTGGAGTTAAATGTTGTTGCTTTAATTTATCTCACGAGTTGAGAAATTATAAGCATGAGTGACGTGAGTCATTTTAATTGAGTTTACTCATACGGGCTTAAAAAGCTTACCGGGTTTGTTGTTCACAATCCCGGTGCACTATTCCATGGTGTAGGGGTTATTCTGCAGGTCAGTGTAATCATCATCGAAGCTAAGGTTTTGTTGCTGTCGTAGCTTAGACATAGTATGGTATTTTTGTTCTAATCTTCCACTGTGTTATGAGTGTGGAGGGTGCATTTGCTTATTGAATTGTTATTCGGTTTAATTTGTAAACACTTGGTGATGTAATATGTGACTCTAAAGAACGAGTCGGTATTGACATTGTGAGCTCAGTATGTTTTGTTGCTTAATTTAAATGAAAAAATTTTGTATGTGTTTTTCTTGTGGTTGTTAAGTTATCGCGTTTCGGATTTGAATTTATTTATTCAAAATTCGGGGTGTGACAGGGGAGGAGCCGAGGTGACGGCGCATGACCTCTGTAAGGGTCAGGGATGTCAGACACGTGGTGAGATCTGGGGTCGTAGTCCTTGCACGTCCAACAGTGCCCGTGTTCTCGAGGTCCCTATATAAGGACAGAGGAGAGATGTGGAGACTGTTACTGTTCTGGCGTTCGTGTTGTAGCTTGAGATAAGAACTGGGTGAAGTTGGGGCCGTTGTTGTGTGGAGAGCTCTGAACTGGTCGTTAGGTGGTCGTCGTTGTTTCTGTGTTTCGATTGGAGGAGTGAACAGGTACGCCGTCTCTTGACTTTTTTGGGTTCATCTGGGGGCATTGGTGTGCTTGGGTCTTATTAGGGGGGGGGGGGGGGGGGTCATATTTGGGGTGTCACACCCCTGATTTTTAACACAATAAAAATCGATATATATAATCTCATAATTATACATACGTGATCGTTTAGTCATCAATACAAAATACATGGAGACATCTTCCCTTTAAACCAAGTACATATTGATGCCCTGAACCCACAATTTCAATATTGACCCGCTCCTTAGAGTCATATATTACATAAGCTTACGAATTACACTGCCATCACAAAATAAAACGTAAATACTCCTCAGAGCTTACTACATAGCAGAAGTCATAACAATGGCAAAGCCAACAAAATTTGCTTCTCACCCGTTCTACTGCCAACAAGCTACCTCAGCTTCAGCCTCGATTATCCTAACCTGCAGGATTAACCCCTACACCGTTTGAATGGTGCACCAGGTTGCCACACAACAAACCCAGTAAGCTTGTGAGAGCTCGTATAAGTAACTCATGAACATCAATCAACAACTCACACAAATCAGCTTAAGGAAACAATGCAACTATGATTTCTCTAACATTCCATGTCCTTTCCACCGAAGGGACAACTTAAGTCACTGCTGTGACAATGTTCTATTTGCTAACTTAACCATTAAGAAGCAATTCAAGTGTCATCTAGACAATAAAAGAAGAATACTCTCAGAACTCTCTTTTAATGTACATATGATACGCTTAAAGCAAGCATATAATTTAACCCTATAAAATGTCATCCTTAGTATATAGTAAATATGGATCGTTCTATTCCGGGGATTGCGGGTACACTTGTAATTGTACAACAAGTAAAGAATTAAAATAAAAACAAAGTATAATATTTACAAGTCACGAAATTAAGGGTGGTTTTTAAGAATTGGTTTCCGAAAATTAAAAGAAACAAAACAAAGAAATAAAATTAAGTAAATACAAAAACACAAATACAAGTGTGAAACATAAGAAACAAAGATCAAAACCAATTTCATAATCAAATTCAAATCAACCCTATAATTGTTCTTCCAAATCATGAGAAAGAAGTTGATCATGTGAAACATAAGAAGTAAACGATTTCCCATATTTTACTTTCCTTTACTAATTAATCTAAGTGAAAGCACATAGATCAATCCTATCAAACATGCAATCAAGGTCTAGAAAGCTAGCAAATCAAGACATGTTCAACGCAATAAACAAGAGAAAGGTTATCAACTTAAGTGCACAACTTAGTATGAAAAAGTTCATCTAATTACAATCCTTTTCAATTAAATTCGATTCTTGTCCAAAACGTTTACTACTTTTGAGTCAAGTTCATAAAACTATTAGGTGAATCATAAACTTAAATCTAGCACCAATTATATGCAAACTCTAAAATGTTTCGAACCATTTAGAATAAATATATAAAAGATATCAATCAAGCAAATTTAATTGACCAAACTCACAAAAGAAACTTAGAATCATAATCATAGGAATCAAAATCTTCATTCAATCATAAAATTTCAGAATTAAACTTTGTTCAAATATTATTGTCAACTAGAAACAATTCCAACGAAATCAAACAAGGTTACAAAGAAAGAGGGCGAATTACACCGTGAGATGGAGATGGGGATGGATGCTTGGCGTTTGGATTCTTGAATCTTGGAAGTAAGTCTTCAAGGTGGATGATGGAGACGGCTTGGTTCTTCTCTTCTTCTTCCTTGCTTGAATGTTGAACTTGCACTAGAGGGTGGAGAGAGAGCTTGACGTTTTAGTGAGTAATTTTCTAAATTCAAGGGTGTGTAAAACGTCAACTAGAGGGGAGTATATATAGGGAAACGGAAAGGCTCTTCAAGCTTCTTGATTCTTCTATTATTTTCCAAAGAAATATCAGAAAATGCCACATAACTCCAACCAATCGCAAAATGCCATGTAAGCCCTATTGTGTTATCCAACCAATCAAAACTCTCCAAAATAAGTCTAAATCCCTTAAATATATATTATTGCCGAAATATCTAGAGATTTATTCTGATTTTCTTCACCAATTTCGGCAACAATATCATTAGAGAAAATAGGGGACGAATTTAGACTTGTTTTGAACCTTTTCTTGTTGCACACACTTCTTGTTTCCTTAAAACTCTCCCTTGAATATCTCTTGCGTAATCTTTGTATTCTCTCTTTGATTTTCACACCACCCTTCTCTCTTTTCACGGCAAAGCAAGTCTATCACCCCAAAAATATCTCTCGACGTCACAAAACCCTAATTTCCATGGGCTTTTATCCATTTTGCTGAAAATCCAATTTAATCCATAGGGTTCTTGGGCCTTGTTGCGTCATCTTCAAGCCTTGATGGTCTCCAACGCCATTTCCTTCATTATTTCGATCAAATTTCTTAGTTGGCTCCGAAGTACACTTTCCTCTTTTGAACTGGGTTTCCTGGTTCGAACATGAAAGCTTCATTTCTTCATTTCTGCTCATTTGTGTAGCTCTTTGTGTCTTATCTTTACACCTCTCAACATTGGCTAGCTCCTATTTCCTTTCGTGAGTTCATTTCCACTTGTTTGCTCCAATGAACTGAAAATAGAAACTATTACTAAAAATAGAAACTTTCCTAAAACGAAAATAGAAACTTTCCAAAAATGAAAAATAGAAACTTTCTAAAAGTAAGAAATGGAAACTTTCCTAAACTAAAATGGAAACTTGCTAAAAACCGGAAAAAGAAACTTTCCTAAACTAAAAGGATTCATTTAAGGAAATAATTAAGTAAATATGAGGAAATAACAGTTAAAACATCGCATTAAAATGCTTCTATCAACATACTTATGAGTCTCCAGCAACCTCGACCGTTACCCCCATAAGCTATAATGGTAGACAGACTAGCACTCTAGCTGATCGTACCCATTTGCCCAGCCAAAGGCGTGATTCCCTATTTCTTGCCTTGGTCACCATCTACGACCTGTCACCATCTGTCACTCTTGGTTTTCAGACCCCGTCTGATCTTAGAACCAACCGTTGGTCACCATCTGTGACCTATCACCATCTACGACATATGCTTTTCAGACCCCGTCTGGTCTTAGAATCAACCATCGGTCACCATTTGCGACCTGTCACCATCTGCGACCTGTCACCATCTATGACTCTTGGTTTTCAGACCCCCGTCTGGTCTTTGAACTAACTGTTGGTCACCATCTGTGACATATGCTTTTCAGACCCCGTCTGGTCTTATACTCAACCGTTGGTCACCATCTGTGACCTGTCACCATCTATGACCTATCATCATCTGTGACTCTTGGTTTTCAGACCCCGTCTGGTCTTATAATCAAACATCGATACTTTTCGAACAATAGAAAACATCTGTTTCCACAATATTGTTTCTCGAAAAGTTGCCTTCAACAATAATATGAACACAATCATGCATATTATTCCATCACACATCATTCACAAGAATATATATATTTCACGTAAATATATATATACGTAGTCATTCGCTCAGGAATGCCTACTAATACCAACAATAGTTTGCAGTTAAATAAATAACGCCAAAACAATAATGGTAACTCCGTTCGTAAATGAATCTTGTGAGATTACTCACCTCGAAATTCCCGCTGCATCTTCACACCACTAGACTGCTTACAGAACGTTTTCTGTCAAGCACCTAAGGAAGTACAGCCTTGATTCAGTCAATGGAACACAAGGAATAACGTTCGAAACCCTAAATCGAACTAAAATTCCCAAAGTGACGCCAATTGAGGCGAAACCACATATGAGACCACCCAATGTCTCCAAAATACTTCTACGATCAATATGTCCAAACCACAAGTCGATCGGACACTCGGATCCTCACGGATCCAATAAATCAACCGGTATAAAACCGTAAAAATCATAACAAATTCATACGAACTCCAAAATTTTCGTATTATATATCGAAATGCTCGTATCGATGAGCAGAAGATATATAATACCAGAAACAGTTCCTAATATGCCCGGAACACCGCCAGAGCGCCTCCACAGACCGTGGCGCAGCGCCGCAGGCCAAAACTCAATATTTCACAAAACTTCCAACATCAAAGATGTTCATCCCAGCATGCTTATCCATTTTCATAACTAGCACGAAGTCAAAATCGAACTGTAAAGGGTTGAAAACTACCTCGCAAGCCGTGGATTACTGTTTAATCCAAGTTGAACCAAGTTTCACGTGAATCGATCCAAACAACCACCACAGATCGATCCAGAAGGCTGCTGCGAGCTCCCCATGCCTGGTTTGAAGCTTCGCCGACGTCAGAGATCAGAGAACCGATCGGGTCTGATTTCCTCAAACTTTGCCACCTTCTAGCACCACCACCACCGAGAATCGCCGCTAGAGGATGCCAGCAAGCATCTGATCTAGAGAGTTTCACCGCCGGAGACCGCCGGAGCTCCCTGGAAAAGCTAGGTCAGATCTGCCGGGTCCGGGTCGGGTCAATTGGGTTTCTTTGATACCTAAGGTATCAGTCGAGAGAGAAGAGAGAGGAAGAGAGTTTCCGGAAATGGCAGTTTGGAATTATGAAATAATTTCCGGAAATGCTCTATTTATACTAAAACGGAAACTTTTTCCGAAAGCCATAACTTCCTCATACAAACTCCGATTTTCGCGTTCCGCATATCCACGAACTCATATTGACGCGCTCTACAAGTATTGTGAAGAAAGTTTTCAGAGAAACTCAACGAATAAAAAGTCAACCTTTGCAGCCCCCAAAAACCATATTCTTCGAATAATTTTTCGTCTGAAACACTTCCGCTCCATCCACGAGCCACAAAACTGTCCAATAACCACAATTTAGATTCCAAAAATCCTCAGAAAATAAATAAGAATTTCCGGGGCATCACACGGGGAGTGAGATTTACCGGCGAGTTCTGGGTTGCATTAGGTCCGGCGAGATTTTGGAGGGGTTGAATTTTGGGTCGAGCTGAGCCTCTTGTGGTTGCTTCGGGTTGGTTTTAAAGATTTGAAATTTTACCGGGGAGTCTTGAGGAAGGCAATAAAAACGACTGACCAGTTATCTGTATCGCTCGTAGTATGGCGCGGGAGAATCGCAGTCGAGGTAGGCGAGAGGGTTCCTCTCTCGGAGGCGAAGGAGCCACTCGTGGCTGTGTCTGTGCTACTCATGGTGAAGGAGAGGGCGCCTCTCATGGTCACAGTGACGGTGTTCCCCGCGAGGTCACCGCGGGTGGTTCCCGGGTAGGTGGTGGAGGGCGCTCCCCAAGGAGGTGGTGGGGAAGCTTCTCGTGGGAGTATTGCGGGGAGTTCCTGAGGAGGTGGCTAAAGTATTTCCCGAGGAAATGGCGAGGGCTCGTCGCATGGAGTTCCGAGTAGGGTTGGGCAGCCCGTGGCGTCTGATGTACCTGACGCGGAGGATGTCGAAGTATTGGAGCTCCCGCGTTCGCAACGGGGGCGGTTGCTCCTTGGCGATACACCCATTGATCAACCTGGTCTGAGTATGATGGAGGAACAGATCGGCTAGATGAGGACCACTTGGGCGATTCCAGACAATATCCTGTTGCACCCTTTGAGGGATGGTGAAAAGTTTAGCCAATCCGAGTTGGGGTGGGCATGTTTTTAAGAATATCAGCTTAGGTGTGGGTTGACATTCCCATTATCGGAGGAGCTACAGTATCTGCTGTCTTTTCTGAATATATTGGTAGGGCAGCCATCGCCCAATGCGTTGAGGCAAATAATGGGAGTATTGCTGCTATGGAAGCTTAGTAAGTTGTTGTGTCCCAGTATCGGCGAGTTCAACTCCATGCTCAAGATGCAGTACTCGACTAAAACCTGCTATAGTAGATGTGTAAATTTTAGGGCGCGCGACCTTGCTTTCATCGAGGACTTGCCGTCGAACATTTATGCACGCTGGCGGGGGAGGCCCTGCTTGGTAGGCGGTCGGTGGCAGAATCCAGATACGGTGCATCGGGCCCCGACCCATTTCAAACCCATCTGTGAGTATCGTGATTGCATTTTTGGTGGGTTTTTCTCTGGTGTATACTAATAGCGTATTTTTGCATCGTAGTGAGGTAGGAGGTTAATTTGACCACGTTGAAGCGGAAGCGTGTGGCGAGGGTGATGGGTATCTTTCCCAAAGGGACGAGGGGGTTCTATCGTTTGTGTAGACTCTTGATATATGAGAGGTTTGAGTTGGGGAGGTTTCCGGGTGAGGGGTTCTCTGTTTGTTTAGTGTTTGGTTGTATGTTGTGTTGTATCCTTGCTAACGCTATATGTTTGTTTTGTAGCGGATATGCCAAACGAGGCTCAGAGTAAGAACGACGCTCGGTATGCCGATGTTGATCCCGTTATCATTATTGAGGGGTTGTTGAGAGAATCGGCGATGGCGAGGTGAGTGGATGTGGACTTGCCGGATAATGTGCGCGTAATGAATCATCGGGTGAACATGATGTTGCCTGATGAGGTGTATCTGAGATTTCCCTATACCGTGCTGGAGTATCTCAATCAGCGGGCCGAGGAAGAGGCCGGTGCCGAGGGGTATGAGGCTCAGGGTGCTCAGGAATTGGTGCAACATCCCTAGGGGCAGTCGGTACAGGTGGGTGAAGTGGGTGAGCGCCCTCAAGTGCATCTTGGTGAGCGTCAGTCCCCAGAGACTTGAGAAGTAGAGAGTCAGTCCCCCCGGGTCTCGGCAGGAGGGGTGGATCTTGGTGACATGACTCGGGTCTCTGAACCTACGGTTGAGGTGGAGATCTCCGTTGAGGAGTTACTGGAAGAGGTGGAGCGGCGTCAAAGTGATACCAGAGCCCGCGCCCGTGATCGGCTAGTGCAAGAGGCAGTGTTGGAACAACGGGATGCTGTCTTTGGCGAGGATATTGGCGCTCCGATCTCGCTGGAGGTCATCACTATTGACAGTTGGGAGGCGGAGGTGACCAGCTAGGCCGTTGGTGAGACAGGGTTGGCGGCCGAAGTGTCTGAGGTGCAGCCCGAGTCCAGAGAGGGTATTATCGTGGTTGCCCAAGATACTAAGACGGGGACCCATGATAGCTGGGGGGATGAAGTCCAAGTGTCGGACACGTGTGCCAGTATGGATGGGGTCGGGTCAAGGAAAAGGATGGCCTCGCAGCTTCTTCTCTGGAGTCCCCCGACTGGTGTCGCTATCGACACTCGTGGTAGCAAGAGGTCTCAGGTTGACAATGTACCACGCTCGAGATCTACGAGTGGGGGCTCGCGGGGTTCTAGTGATGAGGTTGCCGGGGGTCTCGCGTGCACCCTGGGAGAGATTGGGGTTACTGATGGCGCCATCCTTTATATGGTTGCAGACTTGCGGAACTGTCATTGTGATCGTAGTGGCGTGAATGCTGAAGACCCGCGATTGGGGTATCGGGAGGCTCAGGAGAGGTTGATAAGGGTATCGTTTTGCGTTTGCTTGGTACTTATTGCTTTCACGTACGTATGTTGACAATGGTGTATGATGCAGGCTGTGAACCTGAATTACCACGCCTCTGGCGAATTGGTAGATCATTTTGATCGGGAGATAGCCGGGCTGCAAGGGGAGCTGGAGGCCGAGAGGGAGCGGGCGTGCAAGCTTCAGAGTGCGGTAAACCAAGGCCAGGTGGAGTGCTAGGATATGAGGCGAGTAATTGATGAGGGGATTGCGAAGGGGATGGAGCTGGAACGAGCACTTGCCATAGAGAAGGCTCATCGTCAAGAGGCTGAGGGTGCTATCGCTCCACTGAGGGTGGCGAACTTGGATCTTACTGGGAAGCTGCAACGGGAGGAGGATGGCCTAAGGATGATGGATCAAGTTACGGCTCGGGTTAGCGAGGCTGAAGAGTAGTGCTGGGCACGGTCCTAGACCGACACTGTTTTTAAAAGGACTGGGACCGGGAGAGGAAGTTTGGGCCGGGCTTGGACATGTAGAACATCGGGACCGGCCTAAACCCGGACCGAGAATATCCGGGCTGGTTCCTCCGGGCTTTCGGTTCTTGACAGAGTTAGCAGAAGTACTGCATTTTGGCACCAAAACTATCCAGTGTGTCATGCTGCCTGCTGCCTGCTGCTGTTTAAACTTTAAAGCTGTTTAAAACATGCTTGGCATCAAAAGTTCAAAGATCCAAGAGTAAACAAGTAAACATCAAGGATATACAACACAACTACACAAGTATAAAAGTATGAAACTATAAATACTGCAAATCTACAATGAGAAGTAAGAAGTTGAGAACACAATGAGTATTTGAGACTTGAGAACTGCAACCTGCAAATCTGCAATACTAGCAGAAAATAAAGATGAAAGACTATAAATTTATAAAATGTTTACGCATTTCCATTATGCATTTCTGCAATGCTGCAGCCTGCAAATAAAAGTATAAAAGCTGCTCTTCATTTCTCATTCTTAGGGCCTACTCATTCTCAAATCTCAATCCACATGTGCAGCAAGAAAACAATCAACAACAGTTACAACACAATAACTTATTAACTCAAATACTCAATAAGCCACGAACTTCAGGAGACACCAAGTTCACTTAAATGCTCAATAACCAAATAACTGAAATAAGCACTGCAATTCTCCAACTCAGCAACTCTCATTGTCTCAACAAAGATAAAAAATAAAAATAAAAATGAAGAAGTCAAGAAACAAATCAACAATTCCATGTTGAATGCTATGCAGCCTATGCAGCTGCTCTTCATCCGCTTCTTCTCCTTTCATTTTTTTCCCTACACAAAATCACAAATACACAATTGACAATTCAGTGGAGGAAGATAATGACACAATGTATTACAACAATACAAGTTATACTTGAATCCAATGAAACTTAGTAGGACTAAAAACAAAAAAGGCAGTAAGGCACACATTTTGAATTTTTGATATACCTTTAGATTTTCTTGATGGCAGTAGCACCTGTTTTGCAGACTTTGAGGTTTCAGCAGCTCTTGTTGAGGGAGTTGCAGCTGCACTTTTTTTGGAGACTTTTGCAAACTTGGAGGTTCCAGCTCCTGTTGTTGGGTCATCTTCACTTTCGACATCTACTTGTTTTCCATTTGCTACATCTGCAACAAGTGAAACTGTGAAAGTCAAAGACCATGTAAAAAAAATCAAACAACAATCAACAGCAAGCATACATCTTTCCATTTTTTCATAAAACTCAAGCTCTTCTAGGCTTGGATAATATTCAATGTCGGATTGATCTCATTTTTTGATCAAATTTTGTAAACAAATCAATGCTTCCACAATTCTAGGAGTTAAAGAACTCCTACAAGGGTCAATGACTCTCCCACCGGTACTGAATGAGGACTTAGATGCAACCGTACTCACTTGGATTGTAAGTACATCCCTTGCAACAAGAGCAAGGTTTGGATATTTGCAGCCGTTTATCTTCCACCAATCAAGCAGCTACCATTCATCATCTTTGGGATTCTCTATAGGATCAAGTAGATACCTGTCAACTTCACTCTCAATTAACAACGACTTCATCTGATTCAGCTAGGGCTCTTTGCCAACCTTCTAACATCTCAGCCATTTTCCTGGACATTTTCTTGGTCTTCTCCTTGGACTTGGACTTGGAAGATGTGGCTGTTGCTTTTGTGTTGTTAGAAACAACGCAGCTTGTTGCAGTGCTGCTCCTAGAACTTCTAGACTTTGAAGAGGCATTGCTTGATAATCTATAAAGATCAGTTAAGGATACTAGCAGCTCCTTCACTTCATTGGCCTTGGCTTTTGCTTCGGCAACAACAAATTGGAGATGAGTTAAACACTTAAACATATATGACTAATGTTTTTCAACTTGAACCTAGGATCCAACACAAGGGCAACTAACAGCAACTGATTCATATCTTCAATCGTTCCAAAATACTTCCTAAATTTTGCTCTCATCTTCACTGCCATCTCCATCATTAGCTCTTCAGTTTCACTTCCATCACTCATCTCTGGAGGCACAAAGAGTGCATCATTCTCCGCTTCGATTGCTACAATGTCATGAAAAGCTTTATGAGCAGTGGGGTGTTTGGTTGCACTGATTTCCATTGTCACATCATAAAAAACCCTCAAGAACTTCACAAAGATTTCATCTTTATCCCAATCTACTTTTACTGATGGCCCAAATCTTTTTCTTGGTTAAACAGATTTTCTTTGAACTTGTATTTCAGTCTCTTCTTCCTCCTCAACCTCTTCATCTTCATAAAAATAGTCTTTGTACTTATTTTCTTCCTCATCACTCATCCGATCAAAAGCTAGCTTCACCTCCAAAGCTATGTCAAGCATTAAAAATGTGGAATTCCATTGCGTTGGAACATCCAAAGCTGGAATTTTTTGAGAATCTATGTGGCCTTCAAGCGTCTCCTTTTCAACACACACCTTGAAGCAATCCAATCTATTAGAACTACTTCTAACATATTTGACGGCATTTCGGATTGCAGCACAGCTTCTATCCATAATTCTCAAACCAGCCCTAACTATAATGTTCAAGATGTGAGCCAAACACCTCACATGCATGAACTTGCCACCAAACATTGGGGGGTTCTTCCATCCAGCCATCTTCCTTTGTAGATACTCGATTGCCACCTTATTTGCACTAGCATTATCAACAGTGACTGTCAAAACCTTGTCTATCCTCTACTGTAGAAAACATGTCTCTAACAACTTTCCAATTGTGTTGCCCTTGTGATTGGGAATTACACAAAAGTTCAAGATTCTTTTGTATAAATTCCAACCACAATCTATGAAG
Organism: Rosa lucieae; assembly: GCA_024704745.1. Classification (NCBI taxonomy): domain Eukaryota; kingdom Viridiplantae; phylum Streptophyta; class Magnoliopsida; order Rosales; family Rosaceae; genus Rosa; species Rosa lucieae. Next base: position 14,761 of record JANPXK010000038.1, read on the forward strand.
TGTGTTGTTAACACCATATAGGTGATATTCTGTACAGATGTCCAAGTATCTGTTGTTAAGCACACTCTATGGTTCCTTAATACCATCTGAAGCTCCTCTTTCTTCTCCTCATACATCTCCAAGAAACACCTCACTATTTTTCTCCTAGAAGGCACCTCAAATCGAGAAACTGCTACCTTGCAAAACAACCTAAACCCTTCATTCTCAATGTGACTAAATGGCAGTTCATCAATAACTATCATTTGAGTCGCAGCTTTGACACAAGCTTCTTGTGACCACCCTTTATTCACCTTCAAGCTAGGTTCAACTCCACCATCACTAATCAATAGTTACTGTGTGTCTTCTAAATCCTCCCTTCCAGGATACTTTTTGCACACCTTTTCGATATGTCTACGCAAAGTACTTGTACCATTAAACGAAGAATCAGCAGCAAGGTCAGCAGCGCAATAGTTGCATTTTGCCCGTTTCTCAAATCCACATTCCTCTTTCTTCCCATCTTTTTCAATATAGAGTGTTCTGTCATACTTCTCGTAATGATTCCATACATTTAACCTCAGGTCAGCCTTCTTCGTTTTATTTTCTCTTCTTCTCTTTTTCGGCTCACCTCGGGATGCCTAAGTTGGAGTTGGAGCTTCATCTACATGCTCTTTGGCAGCTGTAGGTTCTGGTTCCTTGTTCTCAGGTTGCTGACACATAGCTACTACACCATTCCCAACTGCTTCATCTTTCTCACCATCAGAATGAGAACTGAATGAGTGACTTGAATTACTTGAGGTTGCCATCAAGTCTGAAAGAATGAAATTGCAGCACAAAGTCAGGAAGAGGATAATCCCATTAGCCAAATACAAATGCTTTCAAGTTTCAACAAAATCGAAATACAAAGTTACAAACCAACTCAGAAGTGAGAACAGAGATATCACAATTTACAAATTTACAAACCAACTCATTCTCTGAATAGGCAGATAACAAGCAAATTAGCAAAACTGTTAAACTGTTAACAAGCAATGCATTTATGAGAAAACTGAGGTGGGATTCAGAGATTACAATCCAAGTGTAAAATTGAAAACAAAATCCAAGTGCAAAATTGAAAGCAAAATCGAACAATCCAATTGCAAATCGAATAGACTGGTGGCTGAGAAGAGTACCTAGAGTCCTAGACTAGTGGCCGGAAGCCTGGGGCATTTCGTTCGACACCTCGAGGTGGAGGTGAGAGGCGGAGGTGAGAGCCGATCGATTTGGGTGAGAGGCGGAGCTGAAAGGCGATCAATTTGGGTGAGAGACTCAAAGGTGAGAGGCGATCGATTTGGGACTGTCGTATAGGGTTTACCACTTTACCGTTTTTGTACCAATTTGTTGTGGTCATGTCTATACTAATAGTATAGACTTCGAAAAATATCCTATAAATGGAATACAAGTGTATCATTCGGGTTTTCTGGTCCACAAATTCAGCGAAAGTAAAGGACTGGGACCGGACTGGGAATTATGAGTGCTGGAACTGAATCGGCAAGTTTCACTCATTTTCAGTTTAAAATCCGACCCGAATCGGCAGTTCCGGGTCGGTTCTGTTCGGTTTTCAGGGTTTTCGGTCAATTGTGCCCACCTACTGAAGAGCGTCTTTAGGACTTGGAAAGGCAGGTCCGAGAATGAGATGCCGAGTTGGAGCTTCGTGCTCCTGCCTTGGAGAGTTTGGCTCCTTATCCCAATCGCATGGTGGATTTAGAGGGGCAGGTTGGTAATCTGCAGAGGGAGGTTGACCGTTTACGGGATGTTGAGCTTGAAGCAGGCGAGAGGGAGGCAGAGATGGAGCAGCTCAGGAAAGAGTTAGCCAAGCAACAGGCTCGATCGAGTAGCTTTTCCGAGGAGTGCATTCGCCTGCGCGCTGCCACCGAGACACATCGGGACAAGCTAGCCAAGGCTAGGCGGGATGGTGTGGACAAGGCGGTGGATCTCTATCTCCGGTCAGCCCACTTTTAAGAGAAGATGAACAAAGCCTTCTCGGATTGGGCCTTGCACTTGATTCGAGATGGTATCGCTGCCGGTTGGATAAACCAGGAGAAGATGGTAAGAGATATGCAGGCCAAGAAGGCAGCGAGATCGCAAGCCAGTGCTGCAAGTGGTGGTCGAGGTCCTGGGATTGTGATCCTAGAGCAAGGCTTATCGGAGCATGCGTCGGGCCCGATTGATGATCGAGAGGCAAATGGTGCTACTGGCGAGCATGGGGCTTGTGTGGATATCGAGGGCGAGGTGCAAGGAGAGAATGTTGGCGAGCGAGACGAGGTGGAAGAGCGAGATTGAGTAGAGGAGCAGGCATGCAGCGCTGAGGGCAAGACTTAGCCTCTAGTTGTTCATTTTGTGCTAGCGATAGTTTTTCCCTTTGTAAATGCATTGGATTTTGTTTGAGACAATTGACTGAGTGGTCTGACTTTTGAAATGTCCGCTTGGTATTGGGAGACGTAAAGTTTATGGGAAAGAGATATTGTTGGGCGATAGTCCCCCGTGCACTGCATATATTTATTGCCCTGTCGATTGGTTGCCTTGTCATTAATGCAGGTCATTAAGGCGACACGATGATTGGTCGTCTAGAGGCGGTTGGTGCGGTGGCATTCCCTATAAATAGGCAGGGGTAAGGAGATAGGTTGATCATATTTTCAACATGGCATTTTCTTTGTTTTTCATTGTGCTTCTACTTCTGAAATCTTTTCCTCCCTTTAGGCAGTGTGTGTTTCCAGATTTTTGGGCATTATAGCTTAATCTCATCTTGGGTTATGGGCTTTATAGCCTAATCTCATAAGGACTCGGCTTCATCACCCGCTTGGGGATTGCGCAATCTGTGCCCCTGCCGAAATCAAAACCTGTCCAAGTGAGAAACCCAAGGACCAAGATTGTTGGAGGTACGGCGGACTACAATGATGGAGATAGGGTGGTGATACGGCGGAGAGTGGTGAACCAGTACTGCCCCCCAGTCTTTCCCACCGTTGCCCGGCCAGCCTATCAATCCTTTTCAATCTTCTGCTGAAGCTCCTCAAATTCCAAAGAATCAGACTTGATTGGAGCTAGCCTGTATCGAACTCGAGAGGACACGCGAGGATAGTTTCATGTATATCGCATTTGTATGAATATGTGTTACTGTTTATCGCATTTGTGCGAAGTATCAATTGATGTATCCCTATTGGCTCAAAGCCTTTTGTAATAAACATTCTGGAGTATGTATCGCCTTTTATTGTGCTATCGCCCCTTTATTTCTGCATGAGCTTTTCCTTGCGCATCACTTGGCACTGCAGTGAAGTGCGAGTGTGGGCGTGCTAGGAGAATTTTAATGCAACGTTTTAACTGCTATTTCCCTACATTTCCTGCTTTATTTCCTTAAAGAAACTCTGTTTAGAGAAGTTTCCATTCTTCGATTGGGAAAGTTCCTAATTGTAGAAAGTTTCCGTTTTGTAGTTTCTATTTCTCGTTTTTAGCAAGTTTCCATTTTAGTTTAGGAAAGTTTCCATTTCTCATTTTTAGAAAGTTTCTATTTTTCATTTTTGGTAAGTTTCTATTTTTCAATTTTGGTAAGTTTCTATTTTCGTTTTAGGAAAGTTTCTATTTTTAGTAATAGTTTCTATTTTCAGGTCCTCGGAGCTCAAAAGTGGAAATGAACTCACGAAAGGAAAGAGGAGCTAGCGAACGTTAAGAGGTGTAAAGATGAGACACAAATGGCCACACAAATGAGCAGAAATGAAGAAATAAGCTTTCCTGTTCCAACCAGGAAACCCTGCGCAAAAGAGAAAAGTGTACCAAGCAAGATTCCAAAGCTAACCAAGAAACTTGACCGAAATAATGAAGAAATGGCGTTGGAGGATGACAAGGCTTGAAGTTGACGCATCAAGGCCCAAGAACTCTCTAGAATAACTTGGATTTTAGGCAAAATGGATAAAAGCCCATACAAGCCCATGGAATTAGGGTTTTGTGATGCATAAGAGATGTTATTGGAGGGTTTTCCGTGAAATACCAAGGGGAAGAGAGTGAGTTGGCGTGAAAATCAAGGGGAGAATAAAAGATTACGCCAAGAGATTTTCTAGGGAGAGTTTTAAGGAAAGAAGAAGTGTGGACATCAAGAAAAGGCTCAAAATGCGTCTAGATTCATTCCTATATTCCCTAAAGGTATTTTGGCTGAAATAAAAGAGAAAAATCAGAATATTTTCATGCAATTTCGGCAACAATATATTAGGGAATCATTTTGGAGTTTTATGATTGGTTGGATGACACATTAGGGCTTACTTGGCAAATTATCATTGGTGGAAGCTATGTGGAATTATTAAATTAATTCCATGGAAAATAAAAGAAGAATCTCAGCTTGGAGACCAAGTTTGGCCGTCCCCTATATATACTCCCCTACTCCAGACGTCTCACACACCTTACAATTCAGAAAATTACTCTATACGTGAAAGCACTCTCCATTCTCTAGTTCATCTTCTGCGATTTCAAGCAAGGGAGGAAGGAGGAAGAAGAAGCCGTGAGCACCTCCCCTAATCCACCTTGAAGCCGTGAAGTTTTGAAGCTTGCTTTCGAGATTCATTAGTTCATCATTCAAGTTCTTCATCACCATCTCCATTCACGGTGTAATTCAACCTTCTTTCTTGTAATCACTTTTGATTTTCCCTTGTTTGATTCGTATGAATGTGTTCTAGTTAACAATAATATTCGAACAAAGTTTAATTCTGAAATTTTTATGATTGAATGAGATTTTCGATTCTTATATTGTGATTCCAACGTTGCTTTTGTGAGTTTGTTCAATTAAATTTGCTTGATTGATATCTTTTATGTGTTTATCTTAAATGGTTCGAAACTTTTAGGGTTTGCATGTAATTGGTGCTAGATTTAAGTTTATGATTCACCTAATAGTTTTGTGAACTTGAATCAAAAGTAGTAAAGGCTTTGGACAAAGGTCGAATTTAATTGAAAATGATTGCAATTAGATGAACTTATTCATACTAAGTTGTGCACTTAAGTTGATAACCTTTCTCTTGTTTATTGCGTTGAACATGTTTTGATTAGCTAGCTTTCTAGACTTTGATTGCATGTTTGATAGGATTAATCTAGGTGCTTTCATTTAGATTAATTAACTAAGGGAAGTAAAATATGAGAAATCGTTTGCTTCAAATGTTTCACATGATCAACTTCTTTCTCATGATCGACTTGGAAGAACAATTATAGGGTTGAGTCGAATTTGATTATGAACTTGGTTTTGATCTTTGTTTCTTATGTTTCATTCTTGTATTTGTGTTTTTGTTTTTACTTAGTTTTATTTCTTTCTTTTGTTTTTTTATTCGAAAACCTAAAACCTAAATCGCCCCTCAATTTCGTGACTTGTAATTATTCTTGTAAATATTATACTTTGTTTTATTTTAATTCTTTATTTGACTTATAATAACAGGTGTACCCTCAATCCCCGGAATAGAACGATCCCTATTTACTATATATTAACGATGACATTTCAGGGTTAAGTTGCATGCTAATTTTAGCAGATCAGGGCGCCGCATGATAGGGAGTGGCGATAGCGAGTGGCAAATTTTTTACGTCGGGCGAGGTCATTTGTATTGGCAACTCGTTGGCGTTAGCCGTCGCTGCCCTATATGTGAGGGGCCCAAGAATCGCAATGTGTCTCATTGTGATAACTATGTTCGTGGCGATGTGTTGGCCACCACTTGTTTAGTTGCCCCATGACGAAGAGTTACGTAGCGTGTATGTAATACCGGCGTAGGAGCATTTACTGATGGCGATGTATCGCACATCGTGAATCATTCATGCATTGATGCATCGTGTAATATTCATTCGTTTGTTGGTGTATCACATAACATTCATTCTTTCATTGGAGTATCGCATTCGTTCGTTCGTTGGCATATCTCATAACATACATTCTTTCTTTGGCATATCACATAAGATTTATTCATTCATTCATTTGATCGCAACTGGCAGCGCAAGGGTTCGCGAGGGACAACATGGTGCTGTATCAGCGGGACCGGCCATTAGCGATATCGCATTAACATTCGTTCATTCATTGGTTCGCGTGTTGGTGACATTCATTCATTCATTCATTTGATCGTAACTAGCAGCGCAAGGGTTCGAAAGGGACATGATTGTACTGTATCAGCAGAACCGGCCGTGAGTGATCGATATCGCATAAACACTAGTTCAATCATTGGTTGGCGTATCGCGTGACATTGATTCATTCATTCATTGGCGTATCGCGTAACATTCATTCATTCATTGGCATATCACGTAACGTTCATTCGTTCATTCGTTTGATCGCAATTGGCAGCGCAAGGGTTCGCGAGGGACAGAATTGTGCTGTATTAGCGGAACTGACCGTGAGCGATATCGTATTAACATTATAAAGCGCGTAGGCAATAAGTTAGGATTGTTGTACAGCGTGCCCTTGCCTGTTGCGTGTTATGGTGGCCATCGTAAGGCCTATGGCGATAATGACGGGAGAGATGTGACCGATCATCGGTCGAAAGGCTATTAGGATTGTTGCATTCATTACGAGAGCATTCAATATATATGTAATATCATAGCATATAATACCGCGCGAAGACAGCTGCAAAATACATTTGACTAAGAAAGGTAAAAGGAGATAATATTGACGCTTACAAGCATAGGGGGTTGTGATAGCGCTGTGGAGGCGAGTTTGGATCCCTTGCTCAATTTGGGGTAGTATCGAAGATGTTGGGCATTCCACGGATGTGGGATGGTGATACCATCTATTCCCCTCAAGTAGAAGGTAGCGGGTCCGACGGCCTCGATGATTTCGTATGGCCCTCCCCAGGTGGCCTTGAGCCCCATTGGGGTTGGCATCTTCTCCTTCATTACCCAGTCCCCTACGGAGAGGAGGAGAGGTAGGACTCTGGCATTATAATAGCTAGCGATACGCTGCTTGTTATTGATATTCCTGAGGTGGGCTCGCTCGTGGCTTTCTTCCAAGAGGTCAGAGTCGAGGTTCAACCATTCCGAGTTGGTGAGTGGGTCGAAAGATGCGACCCTCTCGCTATGTACCTCCTGCTCAACAGGGATCATGGCCTCGGTGCCGAATGACAAGCAGAAAGGGGACTCGCCATTGGCCTCTGTCGGGGTCGTTCTTATCGCCCATAGCACCTCGGGGAGTTTTGCGGCCCATAAGCCCTTGGGGTGTTCGAGCCTCTTCTTTAAGTTCTGCTTGATTATCTTATTCACAGCTTCGACTTGGCCATTTGTCTGTGGGTGTGTGGGAGAGGCATATCGGATCTGCGTGCCGTACTGGCCAACAAAGTCCTTAAGAGTATCGTTATAGAACTGGGCACCGTTGTCGGTGATGATTGTCTCAGAGATTCTGAATCGGCAGTATATGTTCTTCCATAGAAAGTGAATGACCTTGGCAATGGTGATCGTGGCAAAAGCCTTGGCCTCGACCCAGTTGGTGTTGTAGTCCACTGCGACGATGCCGAATTTGAGCTATCCCGGTGCCGTTGGGAACTTGTCGATGAAGTCCAGACCCCACTAGCAGTATGCCCAGGGAGCGATGATGATCGAAAGCGGTACCGATGGTGCAAGAGGAGAGTTGGCGAATTGGTGGCACTTAAGGCAGGCGCTAGCGATACGCTTCGTGTCTTGCTCGATTATAGGCCAATCGTATCCCATACGTAGGCCCTTAAATTCCAGGTTTCTCACGCCCGCGTGGTTACCGCAAACTCCGCTATGCAGCGATAGCAAGACTCGCTGTCCCTTTTCGAGGGAGATGTACCTTAACAGGGGGAATGACCTTCCCTTCCTGTACAGTTTGCCTTCTCGCATCGTGTATAGCGTTGCTCTTCTGCGGAGCCTTGTGGCGACAATCTTGTCCTGGGGCTCGATACCCTTGAGGAGGTAGTGGATAAATGGATCCATCCATGAGGGCGGACGCTCACTCTCGGTCAAGAATGTCTCCGAGAATGGCTTATCGATGCTTGGCTTGTCTAGAATTTCCAGTTTGATGTCTCCCATATCGGTGTTTGGGGGTGATGTTGCCAATCTCACGACAGCGTCTGCCTTGCTATTCTGTGCTCGAGGGATCAGGGCGATTGTATGGTCGCTGAGACATTGCTGGAGTAAAGTCTTGGCGAGGGATTGGGAGTGGGATAAATATGACTCCTTGGCTTGGAAATCGCCGCCGACTTAGTTGACGACGAGTTGAGAATCACTAAAGATTGTCAGTTTCATGACTCCTAATTCCTTGGCCAGCTGGATGCCAGCGATCAGCACTTCATACTCTACTGCGTTGTTTGAGGCTTTGAACTTGAATTGTAGCGCATACTCATATGTGTTCCCTTTCTGGGCCAGTCAAGACTACCCTGGCACCACTGAGCTTACTATTGGAGGATCCATCCACGTGAAGAGTCCATGTGGGAGTGGCATGGGGTTCCGAGACAGACTCGTCCGAGGGTGCGTTATCTTCCGGGGGTATGAACTCGGTGATGAAGTCTGCGGCGGCTTGCCCCTTGATGGTTGTACGTGACGTGTAGTGAATGTCGAATTCACCGAGTTCGATGGACCACTTTACCAACCTTCCCGAAGACTTCGGTTTCTAGAGGACTTGCTTCAAGGGTTGTTTGGTCAAGACATGTATGGTGTGCGCTTGGAAATATTGCCGTAATAGCCGGGCTGCAGTGAGGAGTGCGAGGGCGAATTTCTCGATATCGGAGTACCTAGACTCGGCATCATTGAACCCCTTGCCGGTGTAATAGACTGGTAGATCATTGCTGTCCTCTCGCCTAACCAGGGCAGCGCTGATCAAGGTGACTGATACGGCGAGGTAGATGTATAGGATCTCATTGGGATGGGTTTCGAAAGAGTGGGTACTGACGCCAGATAGTCTCGGAGGCCCTGGAAAGCCTTGTCATGCTCGGGTCCCCAATTGATCATCTCGGTATGGTGAGTTTTAAGGAGCTTGAAGAATGGGGCACACTTGTCGGTTAAGTGTGATATGAATCGGGCGAGAGCGACAACCTTCCCGGTGAGGGACTGGACCTCATTCCTTGTTTTCGGTGGTGCCATATCGAGAATTTCCTGTACCTTCTCAGGGTTGGCTTCAATGCCCCTCTTGCTGACCACAAAACCCAGGAATTTGCCTCCCAGTATGCCAAACACGCACTTATCTGGGTTGAGTCACATACCGTATTTGAGTAGGATGTCGAAAACGATGCCTAGATTCTTGATGTGGTCTTCAATGGTGACACTTTTGATGAGCATGTTGTCCACATATACCTTCATGATCTTACTGATATGATATGTGAACATGGCTTTAACCAATCTCTGGTACGTGGCCCCGACGTTCTTTAGACCAAATGGCATTACCTTGTAATAGTACAAACCCTTATCGGTAGTGAAAGATGTGTGCTCCTGATCGGAAGGTTCCATGGCGATTTGGTTGTAGCCCGAGAAGGTGTCCATAAAACTGAGGAGCCTGTGGCCTGCAGTGGAGTCGACCAGCTGATCGATTCGTGGTAGGGGAAAACTGTTCTTCGGGCAAGCCTTGTTCAAGTTGGTGTAATCGACACACATGCGCCATTTTCCTTTGGGCTTCTTTATCATTACAATATTGGAGAGCCAAGTCGGGTAGGAGACCTCCCTGACAAACCCGATGTCTTGGAGTTTCTTGACTTCGGCCTGGATGGCTTTGTATTTTTCTCCTGTAAATGCTCTTCTTTTCTGTCAGATTGGGGGAACGTCCAGTGTGATGTTGAGTTTGTGGGTAAGCAGGTCTGGCGATATCCCTGGCATATCGGCGTACGACCACGCGAACGCTTCTTGTCGGGTCTTGAGGAAGGCGATTAGCTCCGCTTGGAACTGTGGATATGTTTTGGATCTGATCTTAACTTTTCTTTCTGGATGAGTATCGGATATGGAAACTGATATCAGGTATTCCAGAGCATCTGGTCTCGGGTGCTTGAGTTTGCGCTTATCTTCCTTCTTTTTGCTGCTTGTATCGCGGTCGTCCGGAATCTCTGGATCTTCCCTTGGATCATCGGGCTTGTCGGAGGGAGAGGGTAGGTCTGAAGTTAGAAGTACCTTTCGTCTTCAGGATCAACATGTGCCCTGCCACAAAGCATTGGAGTCCCCATATGGCGTCACGTCCCATGATGACGTTGTAGGAGGAGGGGCGGTCAACGATGATGAAGTGTGCTGTCATGGTGGCGATAGTGTTGCCGCCGCCCAGTGTGATCCGCAAATTATCGGATCCCAAAAGCTGTGTGATTTCTCCCGCGAAGCTGATTAAGGGTTCATGGTCTGGGGTGAGTTTCTTCCTATCTCGATTGAGGCCTTCGTAGCAGCTACAGAGCATGAAGCTGATTGCTGCACCACTATCGACCAAGCTAGACCCTGTGGCATCGATAGTGGTCGATGACCATGGTGATTAAGAGTGGGTCATTGTGGTGCTTCTTAATGGTGTCCTCGCTGCGATTAAAGGCTATCGAGTTCCATTCTACTTACGGGGTGTGGCAGCCATGGCTGAGTCCCAATATCTCCTGGCCCCGAGGTCATTGGCGCTTTTGTGCATGGTGGGTCTCGGGTGTCAGTGGGGCGCCGCTGTGTATCGTTAGGATGTGGCCGTAGACTTCGATGGCATTAGCGCCAGTGGCAGAAGTGCGATATTGCGAGAGCTGGCCGCTCTGAATGAGGTGTTCGATGGCATTTTTCAATGCCCAACCGATATTGGTGGGGTGGCCGGACTCCTCATGATATGTGCAGTATTTACCGTTATCTCGCGGTTTTGCCTGGCCAGGTTTGCTTCGTGGTGGGCGTGGGATGATGTCCTTGTGGTTATTCCAGATATCCTTATAAGAGGCGGTGAATGTGGTGTAAATCTCGTATCTGGGTGCCGCGAAACGCTGGTCATCCTTGTGTCAGGTGCCACTGTATGGTACATCGCGATGTCGACTGCTTAAGAAGTTGTATTTTGGCTTCTCGGGGCTCTTGCCGTATTGCTTGTCCCTCCTATCGTTATATCCCTATCACTCTCGTGGGGCTCTGTCATTCTGCTGGGCGGGTTTATCTTTGCTGGTGTCTTTATTCTTGGTATCGGGGTTGCTCACTTGAGGCACTGTGATTGGGTGAGCCTTGGCGGTGGTATCGCGACCAAAGGTATCATACTCGGCCTGAGCAAAGGCGGTAGCGGCATCGAGGAGGTCATCATATGTTGCAAGGGGATTAGTATTGATCTGCAGCAAGAAGTATCCAGGTTAGAGTGCTTGCTTGAATGCCGATGCCGCTAGGACCGGGTCGAGGGAGCAGCACTAAGTGTCTTGCTTCTGCCATTGGCGAACAAAGTCTCACAATCGCTCGTTTGGCCGTTGTTTAAGCCGAAAGAGGTAAGGTGTTGTGCGATATCCACTGCCGCACAGGATGAATCGCCGCAGGATCTTGTCCTCGAGCTCTTGGAAACTATCAATGGAGTTGGTGGGTAGGTTAAGGAACCACCGCAAGGCCTCATCCGTCAAAGTTTCCTCTAACACGTGGCAGGCCATGGTGTCTGTGTATCGGGTTCCGTGGAGTATGGATTGGAAGACTTCTAGATGGTGGTATGGGTCCCGGGTCCCATTATATTTTTTGATCTTGAAGGGCTTGGCCTGTGGTGGGTGCTTCTCGACCTGTATGCGGGCTGTGAATGGTTGTGTCTTTCCCTGGAAACCATCGGTGATTGGTTGCCAGCCGACCCTGCACTCGACTCTTTCAACCCGTGCCTACAGGGACGCGATTGCTTCGCTCATTTGAAGCAATAACCGAGTATTGGGATCGGGTGGAGGTATCTTGGCAGTCATAGCAGTGTTTGCGCCAGGTTCAGGTGGCGCCTGTAGTCGGCTGGGGAGCCGGTGCTGCGCCAAGTTGGCCTGGAAAAAGTGGGGAGTTCAGGTAGACCACCTGAGGGTCTGTGCTGGTGCTGCCATGCGTGGGGCAGGTGGGGCTTCCTGACTAGGAGTTCGGAGGCACGAAGGTGCCAGCGTGGCCCGGTGGTGGGGTTCGCAGTGAGGACTGGTCTTGGTATGGGGACACCGCCAATAGTCGGTACCAGGGTCTCCTGCTGGTGGGCCCTGTCTAAGGCGTCGTCATGCGTGACTCGCCTTTGGAGTGCCTCTCGTAGGGTGCGATTCTGGTTGGTCATATTTTCGATCTCCCGACAGACCGCCATGGCCACTGTGCGCTCAGCCTCGACCTGTGCACGAGCCTCCATGAGGTCGCGCATCGCTATCTGTAGTGCCGTGGTTGGATCGGTGGTCATGACTGATTGAGTCTCGGTGTTTGGGCTCTGAAACTCAAGAGTGCGTTGGACCTCGCGGGTCGTTGCCTAGCGAGGTGGATCATCGTTGCCGGTATCGGGATTGCTGGTAGCCATCGATGTGTTGTCTTGCCAGCAAGGAGCGAGGGGAGTCCTTCTAGCACCAAATGTTTCAGTGGTCTCTAGAGGAGTCTGATCCAGCTGAACACAGGTTGTATCGGTCTGTCACTAGCACTATCGGTCTCGCTTATCTGCAAAATAGATAAAGGTCAGAGGGAAGACTGGGTGTGCCGGTCTTCAACGCTCCGATGCCTAAGTCAGTATCGAGTAAGATAATAATAATGGAAAGTGATAGTAAACAGTTACCTCTTTAGGTTGTTGGAGATGACCTTAATGTAGCAGGTTTGTGGGAGCTTGGTTCCGTTTCTTTCGGTGTGGGACTCTCGGGATCCCGAAATGGCCCCGATGGGTATCAGAACCCTCGGCTGGGAGTTTACCTAGCTGGTGTATTGGCGATACGAGTCTTGTGCTTCCGATACTTGTGCTTAGGAGGTATGTGCATACCAACACATTCTATGGATTTTGTTGCTATTTGTGAACCTCAGGTTCAGTTCAATAAAGCAAATACTAATTTTAGAAATCTTGGTTTTCCTAATTCCAAAATAATATAGGCTAATAATGGTTTTTCTGGTGGTCTTTGGCTTCTTTGGGATTCTAGTAAGATACAGGTTGATTCTATTGACTCTAATTTCCAGTCTATCACTGTCAAGATTTCCAATCCCAATAAACCTGTTTGGATGCTCTCTATTATCTATGGCAGGATCAATAAACATACTTATAATGAAGGAACTGTAATGGAGGAACTGCTCCATGGATCAACAAACAGAATCAATAAACCTGTTTGGATGCACTCTATTTCTATTACCTGTAATGGAGGAAGCGCTCCATGATGTCTTGTTTGCGTGCAAGTCATGGCAAAGAGCAAGCCATTACGCTGGGAATTCTTATTTTTCCAGACATTGATTATAATGCTGTTGATGACGACGAAAATATTGAACCTCTGAGATTGTTGCCTTGAAAGGTCATGACTCATGATTCTGCAAGTTTGAAACTTGAGTTGGCATTGAACCATTCAAGTGATCTTGCCCAAGCTAGAGTTCCAACAGAGAACTCATTGAGGCTATAGTGTTGGGCATTGAACCATTCTGATCATTCCAGCTCACATGTAGAACGGACAACCATGATGAAAAATTTAGTAAAGACATGCAAGAAATTACAATTGAAAGATTGGTACTCCCTCGTGCAAGCTTATTGCCATAATTTTTTGGGGTTGAGGAAACATTTGTGATTGTGTTCGTGTTGGACATGTGGAATTCAGGCATCCCTGAGGATTTTCTTTTTTTTATTCATCATTTCCCCCCTCTTGTGATTGTCATTTCAGAAATAATATGGATCAGATTTAGAGAATTAATTTCTTTCACACATTTATTTTGTGCGGGTATGCAATGGTTGAATTGGACTATCTGCCTTGCTTGCATGTCATGTGTGGCTCAGTTTGTGGGTTTTGAGGATGAACATTTGGCTTTGCTGGGAGATGTTTTGTTTTCTCCCTTTACATATATATTTTTCTTGGTAACTTTTCATGATATTACAAATTAAAGTTCCTGCACATTGTTATCTTTTGGTCGCATTTTAAGCAATGATGCAAATAGGCTGCACAGTTCAGGGGAGCTTTCATTCTCTACTATTTATGTAGTAGATTGGATAATTCAATTAATGATGCTTTTGTTAGATAGTCCTTTGCGTTACAGATTTGTTCTGTTGTAATGGAATCCACTGGTTTATGATCTACACCAGATTACTTCAATCTAGCTTCATTCTCTGCTATCTGAGTTTGAAACAACTTGCAGAACCAAGAACCCACTGATTCTGAGTTTGAATCAACTGATCCTATACTAAAGCTTAGTCAGAAAATGCAAAAACAAACCAATTCTACGGGGAATGAAAATGCAGTAGGGAAAAAAATTGTCTTGCTCTCATTTGTCTACCCTGATCTTCTCATATATTGCCAGTAGTGCGTCAGAAAAAACTAACTATGCTTGTGGTTATGTTTTTTTTAAACTAAATTTAGGTCTCCCAAAATTGGATCTGGATTCATATACAATTGAACGGTTTCACTTGTTTGAAAGTAATAGCTCTGCCTCAAGTTTATTTAGATTGTATTTGTTGTATTTCTTAGTTGGACTTCAATACTTAATGCCTCGATATAGGTTCAAGGACTGCAAGAATAATACCTGATTTGAGCGTTTTTCATTCGCCTATCGCGTAACAATCAACACGGTCATCAAAGATGGGAAGTATTTACGTCCCGGTTTATCGTACCTCGGGGATTACGAGCTAGCTAAGAATCCTATGGTTCTAGGTCACCGAAAATCACTTGCACAAACAAATAAAACTAGAAAAAAAATGCTAAACAAGGCACCAAGCCTCATTCAAGCATGACTTTGCATCACACAAAGTCACAAAGACGGCCTTGCTTGGTGCAAGGATAGGGCCGTGAAACACACAAAAGTGCTTGTAATGCTCACGCCCACATGGATTTACAAATGAATGGTAATGGGAAAGTCACAATATTTTTGGATTTTCATAAATGATAAATAAACTAACTAACTACGACATAAAAATAAGATAGATAGAAGGATGGGATGCATCGCACCAAGGGTCCCCATGGAATTCAAAGTTCTCCACACAAATCTAAATCATATGGAATGATGATGATTAATTCAAATGATGCTTCAAATATTTTGTCGGATTTCCATTTAGCATTAAGAGGTCGAAAAGAAAGCTAAATTGATTGTCATAAAATAGTAGTCAAACCCTAAGCAAAAACAAGAAGAAGAAAGAATACTTAGTTTTTGGCTACCCTATACTAGTCTCAAACCTTATGCCTTGTTAGGGCCACAAGTGCTCAAAACTAAATGCTTTATGTTTCGACAATCGATTGTAACACACTCTAGCAACCATCACCACAAATAATAAGGTCGAAAAGAGTATTTGTGATAACAATTACCCTACCCAACAATTCCGAATACTATTCCGACAATCAAGGGTAATAATACTCAAAATTGGGTGACTTGAGAACCACAATCTAAGAAATCAAAATGGAAATAGAGATATGCAATGGGCAAATTAATTCCACCATACTCATGACAAAATTTAAATTGAAATATAAATTCCCCAATTTAATATTCCAATTCCAACACACCAAACATAGATTAAGGAGGGGAAAACCTAAACCATACATCTAGAGTGAAGAAATTAAAGCAAGAGTACACAAATCATATGAATAAACATCAATTTTATTAATTCCTCAACAAAACCATATAAAACTAAACTTGGGTTTCAAAACCCTAAAACCATGAGAGGTCACACACAAGTATATATCAATACACATCAAACAACACCATAAGCAAGAAATCTCTACTACAATAAAGCGAGGCGTCTAAAAGCTTCACCAAATTTTGAACTACCAGATTTAACCCCGTTGTGTTAATTTTGAAAAACAAACATGAGGGCTATTATCGTAAAAAACCAAAGGAAAAGGAAAAAAGAATACATAATTGGGGAGAGATGAACAGACGAAGGCAGACGTGGGAAAAACAGAAACCGCACTTACGCCAGAAATAGCGCTATCTGAAGATGAACGTGGAATTTTATCGGCGCAAAATTGGGAGATGGACTCACCACGATTGAGTTTATAAATAGGAGAAAGGTGAACGGCCTGCCCAGAAAGAGGAAAAGAAGACAATCAAATTTCTCCGATTGAAATTCTTATTAGGTATGCTATTTCATGCTTTATTAGCAGTTCCATTGGTTTGTAGTTTCCTTTTACCCTAAAACCCTAAATTTTTGGTTAATTTTGTGTGCATTCATTTGACAGGGGAGGTATGCTATTGGTGCTGTTATATGTGTAGCAGGAGATTCAGTGAGCAATTAAGGAGGAATTGATCGAAGCTGTGAGGAATTAAGGTGGATATTGAAGGAAGCTTTTAAGGTTATGTTTTGATTGATTTCTAGAATCTATCCATTTTTCTATTTTTCTTTGTCAATTTTGCTGCTATCAGTAACATAAGGTACACGTTCTATGGACTACATCCGTAGGAAGTGATTCAGATTTAGAGGTTTTGGCTCTTGGATTTCAAAACGATTTTGCATTTTCCTGTGCAGATTACAAGGCAAGGGAAGGAACAAAGAAATTGAGGAAAAAAAGAAAAGATTACAAGGGAAGGGAAAGAACGAAGGAACTGAAACTGCTTTCCTTCTTCTTCATGTTTTCGATCTTCTCTCTCTTTTTAGGTGCTTTGGCTTATGTTTGTGGTTTCTTACTTTCTTATGTATACTATATAATTGGTGCAAGCAGAGTGGGGTTGGGTATGCGAAGTTAGTAGTGGCTGAATAACTGACAAATTGTGTTTAGTAAAGTAGGCATGACTTCTTTTTCTTTTATTATTTTGTTGTCTTGATGTTGGTCATGTCTATGTTGTTAAGGCAAGCGCAAGTGTTTTCTAATTAATCCGATAGATCATATTTACTTTGAGTAAATATACTGTTTCTTTTTAGTTTGGTGCAGGGTGAGATCATAATTTGGATTGAAGAATTGGTGGCGTAAATTTCATGTTGATACATCACCACGGTGATTAGGGAACAAATGACAATTGTAATCCAGATATCTTCCTTGGTTGGTAATTTGTTTGCAACAATGGCAGGTTTAAAAACCTGAGATGTTCTTTCCCGGGGGAAGAGGTTACAAGCTGTCATTAGGGATGGGAACTAGAGCTAGAAAGCCTCGCAGCTTGAACTACTACTGCCTGTAGCAATGTGGTGGTAGCTATAGAGTTGTTCGTAATCATTGTGGTAGATGGTACTGGGCAATGAAATAAAAATCTTCTCTTTCAAAATTATGTCAAAAGTCATGTTCTATCATGATCTTCATTTATATTTTTTTTCTTACCGACATTAATCTTATTCAGTTATTTGTTGTATGGTTATGTAAAGGAATCTTATTTGTTTTCTATTTATGAAAATTGACTTGATATAAAATGTTAATATTTGTGGCCGGAAAAAGACTACAATGTAAAATATATTTTCTTATTGCATTTACTGCAAATTAAAAACCTATTGACTATCAACAAATACACAATAGAAAATGATTCTCAAAATCACAGTAAAATAAACAAAATATTTGGCATGTGCCACATATAGCCAAAAGAGTTCAAGTTTGTGTTGGTCTGTCTATGTTTTTGAGGAGATTAAACTACCGATCAAGTCAAGTATGAGAGTATTAAGGCAATAAAATTCCGTCAACATAAATGATGGTTTGCACGCGCAAGCGCAGTTCTTCCGCACGCGCAAGGCGCGTGCAGGAAGGCTAGTAAGAGAGAGAAAGAAGAGGGAAAGAGAGGAGAAATCCATGAAATTTAAGGCAAAGCTTGTCACTAGCTATTGCCATAACTTCATGGCTTCTCTTGCTACCCTTATGAAGCCATGGTGTAGAGATGGTGGCCCAGATACCGGAAATATGTGTGCCTTCTCCTTGTGCAAGCTTACATGTGAAGAATGGGGGATGAAGAAGGGAAGAAGAGGTGAGAAGGGAGAGAAATCCCAAAATCGGCCAAAAGGCCTAGGGTGCTGAAAAATGAGTCTTCCCCTTTTGCAATGTGTGTGCAAAGGTGTTTAAATACCCCCTTGGGTTCAAGGGTCAAGATTAGACTTGTACCCTAGATCCAAGGGCTCAAAAACAAGTAGAAAAATGGTAAAATGTAGAGAATTATGAGATTAGAAAACATTTTGGAAAATAAAAAGAAAACCGAAGGGTAAAAATGTAAGTGAGTGTGTGCCTAGTGTGAACACAAATAAATATCTCTATCCACATGTGTGATGTGTGTGAGGTGTGTGATCCACTAATTATTATTGTCATTACATCAATTTTGAATTTGAAATTTAAATACAAAGATGTAATACAAATGGGTTTGGGTCTTCACTTGTGTGTTTCATTGGTCTTGGGCCTGGATTTCTTACTATTGGGCCAAGTTGACTTGGTTGACCCGATGGTCAACCAGTTGACTTTTGGTCATTTAGTCGGAGTTGACTTTTTGCTCAAATTTGCTGTGTTTTTCGTCTTTTTCCTCTCTTGACCATAAATTCCTACAAATGAAGAAAACAAAGTAATACTACGAAATAATACTTGAGTATTCCCTAATTTCAAGGTAATTAGGGCTAGAAACACACGTAAATTGCGTGTAAATCAATACCACTACAGTGCTATAATTTTTCCCAACTCCTTTCTCCCCCTATTGTCAGCAGAGATATTAAGCAATGCTTCCACGTATGAAGAGAATTAAACAAATCTTCCACAAAATCGATCTTTCTCCCTGCTTTTTGAGCAAAATCAATCTTTCTCCCTGCTTTTTGAGCCACTTGATTCTGAGGTATTTGGATGCTATGAGAATATCAGCAATTCAGAGACTAGTTTTCACTTTTCACCATGTCAATCACTATTTTATGAAAGCTGGAATTTGAGTTGGGATTCATATATCTAGTCTCTTATTGGATTCTGTTTAAAGTATTATTTGAAGTAATTACAGTTTATGTGTGGCCACTCCGTGTCTTTGTTTGCTGCCTGTGTTGCTGATTTAATTACCTGACTACTTGTCCTTACCAACTTGCACTGTTATACTATTTGGGAAGGATATTTGTATGAGAGATACATCAGGGAAGTATAATTGTATGAGAGATAGACATGAGAGTAAACAGAAACAAGTACTTCCCTTTCATATTACGGCCAAATAGCTGAATTCAACATGTGTTTTTGAATTTTCATGTTACCGGCATCACAAACATGTGGTATTTTGCTAAAGTTTGTACTATGTAGCATATAATAAAATTTGTTACAGCATTTTGATCTTTCTTTAAGATGTATATGTTTGTGTGTGGTTGTTTCTGCAAAATTACTGAAGCTCATTTCTCCTTGTCCTAGAATTATTTCATGTACTTATCACTGCTACTACAGAGTCTGACCAAACTATGTCCAGAGGTTAAGGCTCTCCTTGGTGATTATGATGTAATATCAAGAACAGGACGGACTAGTTTGGCATTGACAGGACCCTGCTTCCTCATCTGGACTTGGATACACGCCCAGAGTATACTCCCTGCAGAAAACCCTCAGTCGGATACATTCTTCTGGGGCATATGTTCTCTGCATTGTCTTCTTTAAAGATGAAAACATGTGTGTTTTTGAGATATATCATGCAGATTATTAGTTTCGTCCCTCCCATTGTTTCATGTTGTTTCATCTGGCAGGTTATAGCTTAATGAGGAACTGCTGGTTGGCTTTGAAATCTAGGTTGGGGACAGATGACTTGATATGGTATGTATTCATATTCACTCTCTGTTTCTTAGAGATTCATGTTTCCTAATCAAAATGCATTTGCAAGAACTTTGATTTAGTTTTCTATAGTATCAAACCTTTGAATTAGTTGATAGTGGGAGTGGCACAAAATATATTTTGTGAGTCCTCAAGTTATGTGGTACTAGCTAGAGTTTGATATTATATGCTATTCATGACAGAATCATGTTTACCACATCACTTCACTATGAAGAGGCTCAAAAGCTTCCCACTGAAGAAACAAAATGGCTGCCGGCAACTCTTTCACTCTTTCTAAATTTGATTACTACCGAGAAAAGTAGCGTGTGACCTTAGAACATTAATATATCTCATGAAATTAGCCACCATAACTCTCTCTAGAACTAGGGTTTCCTCGTCAAAACTTTTCCTCGTCCGGCGGAGTACCCTCATCGGCTCGGGCCTCTGGCCTCATTGGCGTGTGGCGCGTGCAGCCGGACGGGCTCTGGCCTTCATGGTGATGTTTCTTCCAGATGGCAAGGATGGTGGTGGCCGAGATTGGGCTGCTGTTGAGACTGATCGAACCACTCAATCCCGATCAGATCCGATTGGATCTCGGGTTGAGTGGGTTGGATGGCCGGATAGGCAACGGTGCTTGGCAAGGGATGGATGGGGACAGGCGGGTTGGAAATTTTATGATTTAAAATTAAAATATATATATTTTATTTCTTTATTTATTTTGGGGGTTATTTTTATTTTGTGTTTATTTCTCTATTTATGGTTTAACAGTTTTATGTTTTAAATATTTGATTATTATTTGACCGTTATATGGTTAATGTGGCTATTGATGGTATGGTAAGTGTGCCCTATATAAGGGTACGTGGCTATGGTTGGAAGGCATATGGTGAGACATGAAACATGCACATGTGTGGGAGTTTAGATTGTCGGATAATGAGGGTATACATGATGGTATAATCCACCATAATGCAACCACTCTAGCCAAATACCTCTACCAAAGATATTCTTACAAACTATACATATACATACTTTAGTTATACACCGTTTTGAGTGCAGGGTGATTAAGATTCAATGGGGCTTCTTAGCTGCACGACGGAGCTCGAAGAGTTGTTGTATCTTGGGGGAAGTTCGTCATTCAACCATGTGCAGTAGGGGACGAATCTTCTCTTAGGACAGTGCGCTTGCACGCCTCGACTCGATAAGTTTTCCTATATAAAAACCTATATATTATAATATTTTCTTACTTGATTTCATTTTCTTATCTATATCTCAATGTTTATTTCCCAAGATATTACCATATTATTTTATTTTAATTTTACAGGAATTCCGTCTCATATTTTTTACAACAATCTAAGAGAAGATTAATCTAGCAGAATTTCTGAAAAGGACGGACAATATGAAGTTCGAGGAGTCATAATCAATATCGCACATTTTGCTTCTTCTTTATTTCTCAACTTATGAATACCTTAATATTTTCTTTCAATTATTAATTTATATTGGCCTTGAATATGCTAATTGCATTTTACTTTGCATGTATACTAATTAATAATTTAATATCAACTAATTCTTGATAGGAAAAATCTCTTAAATGCCAAAGTTGATGGAGGAATTAGTGACGCAATATACTTACACTAGCCTCTACCATGACGAAGGAATCCTAAACCACTTCTACGGTATAACTAACTTTTGTTCCGTAAGAAATATATGTTTTTGCATATTATCATTTTGTAGTTACAATTATATCATTTGGCATATAAATTCATATTCAATGCATATGAGTTTTCCATACATATGCAAATTATAAAATCGTGATTAAATTATATAAGTGCTAGTAACCAACAAGCAGGTACGTCTATGTGCATGTTACAGTTAAGTTTATATATATATAAGCTTATTTTCCATCAAGTCATATTTGCAAATTAAATTTGCTTTCAATGACAATTAATCTGCCATGAGATCAAGTTGGCTATACTTATGATTTATTGACCGTTATATGAAACTAATATTTCCTATGATATATAAAATGTTGCTACTCGAGGTACGTACATCTTGATTACTAGTTTTATAAGTTATTCTATTGTATTTACATATAGATAATAATTGTTTGCATACAATTAAATATGTTAACAATAATATTATGAACGCATTTGACCTTAAATTCTATTGCAGCTCTTTATATGTTGTCAGGTCAGTTACAAATGACCTTTGCCTTTTGTTTCAGGAAGATTATATTTTGATGCAATTACATATTATTATTAATGATTATTTATCTTTTCTTTCATATCAAAAATAATGCTGCTTCAAATTGTGGTGATACTATTAATTTTGTCTCATTATTAAAATTTAGTTGAGTTATTAGCTGTAATATTGATTGAGCTTCTGAGTGATTGCAGAGAAAGAAATAGTGATGGTATGTTTTCTTTTACACACAAATGCAACAAGTTATCTCATAAACAAGAATGCTCCTACAATACTTGTAAGTTCAATTCGTGAGAAGTTTTATTTTGCTTTAATGAGTCAATAAGAAGTTATTTTTAATTTCAATAGTGGGGGTTACTATTTGAAATTTTAACTATTTCATTAGTATTTTTTAATGCTTATTATTACCGTTGGTCTTATATATCTGATTCTGTTATGAGTACACTTAGCATTTAGTATTCTCTCATGAAGAGCATCTATCTTGGTGATGTGGGGGTAAGCTCTAGCTATATCTCCTGTAAATATTTAAACATGTCTTTAAGAACATTTAATATCAAGTAATGTGGGGGTTATGATATATATTTCTAGTCATCATTTACTATTTACTTCAATGATATTTTAAATGCCCTATGGTAATGTAGGGGTAGTACCCGTAGCATTTTATCTTACGTGATCATTAAATAATCAGTGCAGAGTTATAAATTTTCTTATTCTCATATGGAGGGAAAACACTCATATGAGAATTGTGGTTGATGGTTTCTTTATTTAAGGCTTGCAGATAAATTAAAATACAGGGTTTTGCTAGCTAAAGGGACAAGCACGATATGACCAAAGGGAAAATAAAATAAATAAAATATGACATAAGTCATATATATGCCTCCCGGATGAGGCTTTTATAGTCTCGAGGAGGAGACTATATATATAAAATTGCTGAAGGGGGATGTGCTTAAGCCCATAAGGGAGTCACCTAGGGAGGTAACCCAACTTCTGTGATTGGAGATCTCATGAAGGAAGTTCAATGTGGTAGAAACAATCCATACTGCGTGACTCAAATATAGCACACATAAACTTTAAGGATATTTCCAAAAGAGATATTATCTTGTGCATCCCTAAGGCATTAAAGTGCTATATTAAATGTGACGTTAGGAAGGGAAAACAATGATACCCTGAATGAGTTTCGAGACGGGCAAACTCCCGCGGGTTCGGGCACACGTACCTTTGGAGAACTCACCTAAGTGAGAGTTGTTCGTGAGGCCGCAACAATGAGAATTGGGCTGTTCTCTAATACTCTCATGAGAATCAAGATACGCGCACGGCCATAAATGCGTCAACACGCGAACCTGTCTAATTATCCGTACTGTGTGTGTGATATGTTAAAGTTTGGTCAAAGGTATCAAAGTTCAAGACTGTGTCACTTTTGGTTCCTCAAATGGAGACTGTCACACTAAGCTAGGTTCAAACCCGAAAGGTACCTATGCCGATTGCACAGTAAAAGCACTCACTTATTTTGTTTTAAATGATTTTATTTTAATTTTAAATCAGTGAGGGATTGTTGGAAATTTTATGAATTAAAATTAAAATATATTTTATTTATTTCTTTATTTATTTTGGGGGTTATTTTTATTTTGTGTTTATTTCTCTATTTATGGTTTAACAGTTTTATGTTTTAAATATTTGATTATTATTTGACCGTTATATGGTTAATGAGGCTATTGATGGTATGGTAAGTGTGCCCTATATAAGGGTACGTGGCTATGGTTGGAAGGCATATGGTGAGACATGAAACATGCACATGTGTGGGAGTTTAGATTATCGGATAATGAGGGTATACATGATCGTATAATCCACCATAATGCAACCACTCTAGCCAAATACCTCTACCAAAGATATTCTTACAAACTATACATATACATACTTTACTTATACACCGTTTTGAGTGCATGGGTGATTAAAGTTCAATGGGGCTTCTTAGCTGCACGACGGAGCTCGAAGAGTTGTTGTATCTTGGGGGAAGTTCGTCATTCAACCCTGTGCAGTAGGGGACGAATCTTCTCTTAGGACAGTGCGCTTGCACGCCTCGACTCAATAAGTTTTCCTATATAAAAACCTATATATTATAATATTTTCTTACTTGATTTCATTTTCTTATCTATATCTCAATGTTTATTTCCCAAGATATTACCATATTATTTTATTTTATTTTACAGGAATTCCGTCTCATATTTTTTACAACAGGTCGGAGGGAGGAGATGGAGGTTTAGTGTTGTTGCAGCTATGGAGTCGAGCTGTGTTTATGGTTTTTCATCTTCTTTGTTAGTGTTTTGGCTGCCTGGGTTCAGATCGGTTGGCGATCTTTAGTGTTTGAATTAAAGTCAAACAATTGGAAAATTCAGCTAAAGAAAATAAAACAAAAAAACTACAAATTTACAACAACTAGTTCACACTGAAGTTGTTTAATACAAAGATTAAATTGGTTCTTACATAAAGAACAAAAAAATTAAAGAAAATAAAAACTCCACCTCTAAGATTGGGCTAATGGTTATTTTACTTTTTATTTATTTATTTTGATATTTACTTTTAGTAGGATGTGACTTTATGCGGGCAATAAGTCCCTATCTAGTGCCTTGTTTGCTCTGGTCAGACGGTGAGTTCCTTACTTCGTCAAATGGTCGCAGCTTTCCAATAACAGAATAAAAGTAAATGCTACTAGATTATATTTCCAGTGGTAACATAGTGGGAAAACTGATAATATTAGTAAATAATGGCTCCGCATGAGCAATATTTTTCTAGTGTGTCGCCACAGTTGTAAAATGCTACAGTTGTAAAACGAATAGAGTAATCAAAAGTGCACTATTCGCTAATTGGTGCTTGGTAGAATACATATGTTTAGTTGAGACTCATATTATTATCTCAGGATCTTTTCTTGATGCCTATTATATTTTGGGGTTTAGGCACAATGTCCCCTCCTCTCCCCATTGTATTATGCGATTCCATTAATTATCAAGGCTTGAAGGAAGCCGTTCTAGCCCTATTCCAAAAAAAAACATCTATTAAGGATCTGTAAGACGAAAGGGTGATGAGCAAAACAAAATCTCAGTTTGTAACCAGAAAGATTAAGAATAAAGAGTCAAGTAAGCTTCAAAGTCAAGCGCGAGATATCATACAAAAGCCCCTTCCAGCATGTAGTACTTAATACATCCATAAAAATACACTTTATTTAGTGACTACAAATCAAAAATCAAAAAAATAAAAATAAATCCCACTCATCTTCCCAGATTGAATAAAAACAAAATCATTTAAGAACATAAAATTTCTGTCTTAATCTAGAAGATGGTGTTGAAGGTCATGGGGTTTTGATTTGAGAGTCGTCTCCCTTGGGACATTGAATTTTCAATCAAACATCCGGAATTATTTGAGAATATTGGTATAGCTAGGCCTCATCAACGGGCAGGCTTGGGCAGGGCCTGGCCAGGCCTTACTATATTTTTAAATAATAACGGGCCAGGTCGGGTCAGCCTTTATTGTAAATCGAAGGATCAAAGCCCTTCCATATAAAGTGGGCCTTGCGGGCTTTGTTTATAAATAAATTTTAAAGACACTAGTTTTTTATAAATCTATATTTATATATCATACACTCCAAAATGCAACCTTTATCAATTCAAAGAAACTGAGAAAACCAACCATTGGATGTGATTATTACAATAAATTATGCATGTGGTTAAAAATTTAGTCAATTTCACCATAAATTCAAACCCGATTGAATTCGTCAGCCGTAGTCATTTGTATGTTTTTTTGGTTGACCAATGGTGTGACGACTGCAAAACGTGCCTATTTTTTTATATCACGTTTGTAAATATTTCATCGATGGATGTGCGTGGACATAAGATAAAAATTTCAATTTTTATTACAATACGTTGGCCTATACCAATTTGCCTCCTGAAGTTGTATGACTTATACATTGCATTTAAATTGTTGAGGTCCATTCTAAAGTAACCCTGAAGTGGAAAATGAATTTGGAGAAACCAACCGCTCGATGGAGAGATTGTAATGTTTTATGGTTGTTGTAAAAAATCCAGCCAATTTGGCTCTCGTTTCGAATTCGATCAACTAGGTCAAACTTAGTTACTCTTATAAACCTATATTTATATATCATACACTCAAAATAGAAACATCTATAAATTCAAAGAAAATGGAAAAAACCGACTGTTGGAATTGATTATTACAATAAATTATGAGTATGGTAAAAAATTTAGCCAATTTCATCATATTTTTGAATCCGATCGAAGTGGTCAACCGTTTTCACTTGTATGTCTTCTTGGTTGACCGATGGCATGACGACCGCGAAAAGTACTTATTTTTTCACATCACGTCTGTAAATATTCCGTCGATGGATGTGCGTAGACATAACAGAAAAAATTCAATTTTAATTATAAAGACGTTGGCCTATATCAATTTGCCTACTAAAATTGTATGACTTATACATTACATTTAAATTGTTGAGGTTCATTCTAAAGCAACCATAAAGAGGAAAATGAATTTGGAGAAACCAACCGCTCGATGGAGAGATTGTAATATTTTATGGTGGTGGTAAAAAATCCAGCCAATTTGGCTCTTGTTTTGAATTCGATCAACTAGGTCAACCTTAGTTACTCTTAAACCTATATTTATATATCATACACTCCAAAAGGGTAACCTCTATCAATTCAAAGAAAATGAAAAAACCGACCGTTGGATGCGATTATTACAATAAATTATGAGTGTGGTAAAAAATTTAGCTAATTTCACCATATTTTCGAATCCGATCGAATTGGTCAACCATAGTCATGATATGTAAAATATATATGCACATATTCTATATAGAAGTATGAGAACTTTCACACACATATATATATAACTTTGCTCAGGTGTGAATATCCGCACCTAAGAAAAAAGGTACGGATTTTTAGTTTTGACTCACTTTTCGATCATATTTTTACATCTTAACGTTCAGTTTTTAGATCCTAATGTATGATCATCACCTTTGCAAAATTTCAGCCAAATTGGTGATCGTTAAGGCATCCAAAACTGCAATTTACACGAACGAACCGAATCTGCCGAACTGGAACCGTTCGTGTACATTGTTGTAAATTGCAGTTTTGGATGCGTTAACGATCACTAATTTGGCTGAAATTATGCAGAGGTGATCTATACATTAGGACCTAAAAGATGTGAAAATATGATCGAAAAGTGGGTCAAAACCTAAAATCCGTACCTAAGAAAAACTGCGGACGTCCGCAGTGGAGAAGCGCTGCACATATATATATAGAAACACACACACACATGTATATATATGTATATATATGATATATATAGTGTGTACGTGTGTGTGTGTCTATATATGAGGGCCCTTCCACTAAGGGATCCCTTTCTTGGTCTTTTATAGGGATAGAGCATTAGACTAACTTTTCGATCACATTTCGGCATCTCAACCGTTCAGGTTTTAGGTCCTAATGTCTGGATCATTTCTACAAATTTTCAGCCAAATCGGTGATCGTTAACGAATCAAACTAGAATAAATCAATAAAAAAACCAAAGCTGTCAAATTTGAACCATTCATACTTATAATCTTAAGTCGCCATTTCAAACTCCTTAACGATAATCAATTTGGCTAAAAATTTACAGAAGTGATCTACACATTTGGACCTAAAATCTGAACGGTTAAGATGTTAAAAGATGATCGAAAAGTTGGTCTAATGTCCTATCCTAGAAAAGACCAAAACAAGGGATCCCTCACTAGAAGGGCCCTAATATATATATATATATATATATATATATATTTATATTTCCACTAAGGGATCCCTTTTTTGGCCTTTTCTTGGGATAGAGAATTAGACCAACTTTTCGATTACATTTCACAATCTCAACCGTTCAATTTTTAGACCCTAATGTGTAGATCACCTCTGCAAATTTTCAGTCAAATCGGAGATCGTGAAGGTATCAAACTAGATTAAATCAATGGACAAACCGAATCTGTCCAACCTGAACCGTTTATACATATTATTGTAAATCGCAGTTTTGAATGTCATAAAGATAATCAATTTGGTTGAAAATTTGCAGAGGTGATCTACATATTAGGACCTAAAAACTGAACGGTTGAGATGCCAAAATATGATCGAAAAGTTGGTGTAATGCCCTATCCTTAAAAAAGACAAAAAAAAAAAAGGGATCCCTCACTAGAAGGGCCCTATATATATATATATATATATATATATATATATACACCTATTTCTGCTCGTCCTGTGGCGGCTTGGGGTCTGTTTGGGTCGCCTTGCCGGTCACGATGTGTTGTTGGACAGGAGTTTGAAGGCTATTGCTTGGGAGGGTAGGAGAGAGAGTTTTGGCTCGGGGTATTGGCAGGTTGGTTGGCGAATTTGGGCTCCTCCTCTGGGGTGGTTGTTTGTTTTTCTGAACGGGACAGCGCTCATCGAGATTTTCCAGATCCATCGGCGACGTGGTTTTGGAGGTTTTCAGCAGCGGTGCGCGGTGCTGAATCGGAGGAGTTGCCTCGGGGGAGGCTCTTGTCGGGGGCTGCTTCGGCGATGGTTCGTGGCTCTGTGGGTTTGTCTCTTGGGGGTGTTCGGTGGCGGGATCCTGGTTTTGCTGTTGAGGACGTTCGGAGGAACTGCACTGGCCAGTACAGGCGGCAAATGGGTGAAGGAGACGTGGTCAGGGTTAGGTCAACCAGTTCTTGCTGGGCCTTGAGTTGGGTTGCTTCTCTTGGGTTGCCCTCCAGGGCTTTCTACTTTGGGCTGGGGTGTTTTGCACTAGGTCCATCTCTATGTTTTTAGTTTATCTATTTACAATAATTTCTTGTATTAGGAAACTAGGCATTTATATGCTCTATGTCTCTATAGCGTCTCTGGAGTAGTACTGAAGGAGGTTATTCGCTCTTTCTACGTATTTGAATGTATAATGAGTAGGACTATATGTATGTACCACCTGTGGGTACTACCACTAGCTTCTTATCTGTCTATAGTCTTAAAAGACAGCAGAATGGCATGTAATGGCCTATTCTGACTTGTGATGAATATAAATGTTGAATTTCATTCAAAAAAAAAATATCTAGAGCGGGGCCTCGCTTTGAAATTTCAGAGCGAGGTTAGGGTTTATAGTCACTTTTCGGTCCCATATCCACATCTCAACCGTTCATTTTCTAGGCACTAATGTATAGATCATCTCTGCAAAATTTCAGCCAAATTGATGGTTGTTAATGCATTGATAACTGCCTTAAAGCTAGTATGGTTCAGGTTCCACAGATTCAATTTGTCCATTGGTTTAAGCGAGTTAGATACCTTAAAGACCATCAATTGCAATGAAATTTTGCATAGATGATCTATATATAAGTACCTAAAAATAGAACGGTTGAGATGTGGATATGCGACCGAAAGACCATCAATTTCGTTGAAATTTTGCAGAGATGATTTATATAGTAGTACCTAAAAACTGAATAGTTGAGATGTGGATATGCGACTGAAAAGTGACCCTGAACCCTAACCTCTCTCTGAAATTTCGGAGTGAGGTTAGGGTTGAGGGTCACTTTTTGGTCGCATATCCATATCTCAACCATTCAATTTCTAGTAACTAATGTATAGATCATCTCTGCAAAATTTCAGCCAAATTGATGTTCATTAAGGCATTAGTAACTGCATTAAAACTAGTACGGTTCAGGTTGGACAGATTCAGTTCGTCCACTGGTTTAAGCGAGTTAGATACCTTAAAGAACATCAATTTCGTTGAAATTTTGTAGAGATGATCTACACATTAGTACCTAAAAACTAAATAGTTGAGATGTGGATATGCGATCGAAAAGTGACCCTAAACCCTAACCTCGCTCTGAAATTTCAGAGCGAGGCCTCGCACTGGATAGAATCTATACACACACACACACACACACACACACATATATACAGGGCCCTTCTAGTGAGGGATCTCTTTTTTCATCTTTTCTAGGGATAGAGTATTTGACCAACTTTTCTATCATATTTTCGTATCTCAACCGTTCAGTTTTTAGGTTCTAATGTGTAGATCATTTCTGCAAATTTTTAGCCAAATTGATTATAGTTAAGGCATTGAAAATGGCGATTTATTATTATACGTATGAACGGTTCAAGTTTGACAGATTTGGTTCATCCATTGATTTAATATAGTTTGATACCTTAACGATCACCGATTTGGTTGAAATTTGCATAAATGATCTACACATTATGACCTAAAAACTGAACGGTTGAGATGACGAAATGTGATAGAAAAGTTGGTCTAATGCCCTATCCCTAGAAAAGACAAAAAAATGGGATCCCTTAGTGGAAGGGCCCTACACACACACGCACACACAGAGAGCAAGGTTCCAAAGAGGACGTCCGTGATATACATATTCTACGGATGCGTCCTTATCAGCCATCCATTTCTTTAAATGAAAACCAACGGCTCAGATGCAAATATCCAGAAACCATCATGGGTCGAAGTAAAAAGCCTCAAACCCACTGTAGATCTCCACTCCCAGCGATGCAACCAAAGTCTGTGGTCCCCCACCCAAAATCTAGGTCTTCTCGTCTCCATGACAAAACACTGTGATGAGTCTCTTCTCACCCAAAACCATTAACAGCGCCGGAGTGATTCCACCAGTGACGCCCAATATCAGTCCCCGCCGAACCTCGTCATCTCCTTAGTCCTCCTCACTGCTGCCTTTTACGTTCGACGATGACGCGGTCAACGGAGCTCGTTACTGGTGAAGACCCCGATGAAGGTCCCCAAGTCGCCGTATAAGGTAAAACTTTGAGTTTTCTAAGTTTGAAGATTTGGGATTACTGATTTTGAAATTACTAATTAAGGATTACTGATTTTGTTTTTGGGATTACTGATTTTGTTACAGCTGACTCCTGATGTACATTTCTAAAAATATATGGGCTTAGATAGCTTGGATAATGTGGAGATTGTAATGGCTCTAGAAGAAGAGTTCAAGCTTGTTTAAGCATCTTTGCAATGTTTTGATTGTAAACAGTGACATGTTCTATCCAATTAGTTTTGAGGATTGGTTGTGTTCTTGCTGATGTTTTAAGTGCTATTTTTCATTATATGGTTGTATCTGCTAGCTTGTGGTTAATGATAGGAGCATAAAATGCGATAAATACAAAGTGCAATCCTTTACACTCCTCTTGGTTATTTCCTTTAAAAAGTCAGTTTTAACTTTGTTTTCTTTTTAATAGTTCGTGGAGTGATTCAAGAGAAATAAGAGCTTAAAGGGAGCAAAAGAGCCATGGATCATGAAGTACTGATGCAGAGGATCAACATTGACCAACCATTTGGCCAGAAATTACAAGGGAAGTCCACGGGAATCCTTATGCAAAACAGTTGCTGCAAAGCAGAAAACTGCAGTTTCAGAATCAGCTTTCTGGGAACGGTTTTGAGGAGACATTCTTGCATTCTCCCAGCTGCACCTATGCAGAAAGGGCCAGCGAAATTTAAGACATGATGTTATACGTCAACAAGAGCCAAAGAACTGGTCAGAAGTGTCAACGAGGCTGTAGGAAACCAAGCGCAAACTAGGCTTCCCGATAAGGCAGAAACTGTCAGCTTTTCACGAAGCTTTTGGGAGATCTTTTCCGGCGATTTTCTTGGAGTTCTTCCAGAAGGTTGTTGATCAATCTAGAAGATATGATGTCATAGAACACGTGGGAGTCCAAAACCATCCAGAAACTTGTCAAGACGAAGTCGTTCCTTGTCCAAGAATGAAGCTTCAGAAACAGAAATTGAATCCTAGTCAAAACAGGGCATTTTGGCCGAGATTCTTCTTTGGACGGATTTCCAGGGCATTTTTGGAAGGTTATTGCTGCTGCAAATATGAAGGAGAGTCCTAGAATGATTCATCAAGATTTTGGGAAGATTATTAAGGCTTGAAAATCATTTAATTATGCACCAAGTAGAGTAATCCTCAAGCAACTAGGAGAGGCTTTCAAAGCAGAATTGGAAAAGGAAACTTGGGCTGTATATTCTATATATATAGAGGCTCTGAACACGTTAAAAAGATCTATCCTACAGCGCCATCTTCTGCTCCCAAACCCTAGCACACAAAGTCTCAAAAATTCCCAAGTCTTCAAGAAGGAAAACCGTGCACATCACCATCCATCTCCATCAAGCTTCTGCCGTGACCTATCTTGAAGGAGTGCTTGCATCTAAGGCTGCCTAAAAGTGAATTCGTGGCTCTCATACTCTCCCTTTTACGGTTTTTATCATCTTATAATCTAATACTCATGCTTTTATTTGTTGAATTTAAGACGATGTGTGGCTAGTTACCTGTTGTTAGGGGCGAGGTTTGAAGCCCCAATTATGTAGAACATATGTTTGTTTAAATTTAGTTTCTTGATCTTTGGTGTGGATTGGTTGTTTATCTCTAATTTATTGAAAACTTTTGCATGTGTTTGTTTTATGGTGGCCAACATAGGATTTATGCATGTAATTGGAGCTAGGTTTAGAAAATAATTCACCTAATCGTCTTGTTTTCTAATCCACAAGTATGCAAGGTTTTGAACAAAAGCTGATGTTTTAAACAACTAGAAGAGCATGCTAGGTAGGCGTTCCACACTAGACTGCAACTCTATAATCAATCGTTTCCATGAGATCTTAATGCTTCAAATATGTTGACACTATATGTGTTGTTGATAGGATAGCGTTCTATACCTTGATTGCACGTTTGATAGACTTAGCTATTGTGCGTTCACTTAGACTAAGTAATTAGGCAAACATTAATAAGGGACATGATCTGCTCCGACTTGTTTCTTGGTTGATTCCTGTTCACACCTTAGTAATTGAAACTAGGTTAACTTAACATTGTTCGAAAGTAATTGGCGGTGGATTTCCGAGTCTCTAACGTTTTCTCCATCTTATTCTTCTCAAACTTAAAGTCGAAATTGCTTTCTTTGTTTTCCTTTAGTTTTCGTAAAACCTAAAAAATCCCAAAACATTTACTTTTCTTTTCTTCTTCTATTTCGTTGCTTCCTCTCTCCTTTTCCCTATTATGCGTCTTGTTCTTCTTTTAGTTAGTTTCTTTGTTTGTTTGATTTGTGTTCTTTGTTAGTTTAGCTTAGTTTATTTTTCTTTGTGATTTATTGGTTACCCTCAATCTCTGGCATCGAACGATCCTTGCTTACTCTATATTGCTAACGACTACATCTTGCAGGGTTAAATTGCGCGCTTGTTTTTAGCGTATCAGTTAATGTGTCTTGGAGTTGAATGTGCCTCAACCCCAATTATCCTTATGGCCTTGGCTGGCCCCAATTTGACTACATTTTTCAAGAGTACTAGATGGACCACTTGTTTTGAGTTTTCTAGTGATTCATTGAAGTGTTATTAGAAAAGTTGCCAAAACCGTGCATTAAGGTCTAGTTTTGAGAGAGCTTATAGTTATGTAAAAGTCATTTATTTGTTAGAAGTACATGAAATTTCAATAGAGCTTTTAGGATACTGATCTAGTGTGTGTGATTTTTCAGGTTTTGGATTTGCAAGATGATTTCAGGTTGGCTATTGGCTTGATTGATTAGCTTCTGCGCTGGTTTCGATATTGTTGAGACATTGTTGCTATTATTGGTGAATTAGCTTATGAATTTTGTGATGTGTTTGATTCTTCAAGCTTTGGATGCACCGGCAATGAGTGACAATTTCTATTTGAGCCAGGTGGATTGGTTGCTGCATAATGTATTGGCTGTGGGATAGGAAAATTGTGTACATTTGTAGAATGTTTGTATTAGTAAACACTAAATGTAATGT
The DNA here is from genome assembly GCA_024704745.1 of Rosa lucieae. Lineage (NCBI taxonomy): Eukaryota > Viridiplantae > Streptophyta > Magnoliopsida > Rosales > Rosaceae > Rosa > Rosa lucieae. Next base: position 48,450 of record JANPXK010000038.1, read on the forward strand.
GCATTTTCTAGAATCACAGAGCTTTACAAAATCAATGTATAGAACATGTGAATGTAATGTGCATTTTATGGAATCACATAACTTTGCTCTTGCTATGCTGGAGAAGGTTCAGTTGTTGTACTCTACAGTATTATAGAAGGAATGAAACCATTACATTCATTTTCTGGAATCATTACATATTAACTCAGTTTCTGGAATCATTACATATCAGCAACTTTTGACTATCCAATATTCCAACAAGACTATCAACTTTGACCATTCACAATTGAAACCATTACACATTGACTATGAACAACTCTGCCATATAACCTTGAAATTATCCAAAATGTCTTCCAAAACCTGCAGAATCAAATAGACCACAAAATTGTCTTGCAGACTGATCAGTGCATCCAAAACCTGCAGAATCAAACAGACCACAAACCTATATAAAACCAATCGTAGTAGCTATTTCTCAACAAACTCAAAACCACCATACTAGCTAATCAATAAAGCTAACACCAAACCTGAAATCATCTTCCCAATTCAAAACTTGAGAAATCAAACACACCATAAAACCATCTTACCTTAAACTGACCAAATCAGATGCAAAATCTAAAAAATACCAAATACAGAAAACTGAAAGCTTACCTTAGAGCATGTTTTCTGGTAGTTAACTGATGTGTTTGAGACATTATTCTGTGAAATGAGATGATGAACAACTATCCTCATCCATACTAGTGGATTTGAATTGCCATCTTTATCAATAGCAGGTCTACATAAATAAGCAAAAATAAAGTGATTAATATCAATCGATAAAAATGTTGACATAAACAATAATATCAAACATAGGTATCCATAGATTCTTACCTTCCATGAAGTGTTGGACAATTTCTTTTGTCATGTGACTGACCAAATAGTCCACATCCATGGCATTGCCTACCTTGACCGCCCTTTACCTCAACTTTCTTCTTCTGATTTCCTTTCTTCAACCTTCTCCCACACCCTTTTGCTCTCACTTGATCTGGTGCATTAAAAACATGCTAAATAGTATCAGTCTTGGTCTCCAAACCTACTGCATTTTGTCCACTTTCATTACTAATTAATGGTTTAACATTCTCCAAAATAGCATCCAATGTTTGCATAAAGAGCTGGGTAGCCTCATCACTCACCAGAACCTTATTAATTGCATATGTAGCAGGCTGGAATAGTTTAGTCCTCCTTGCAAGTAAAGCTTTGTTATCTTTTATCTCCATTCCATCAGAATCTATCACAACTCTCTGTCTTGCAGCTTTAGTCCATCTCTTCAAGATGTACTGAATAGGCAATTTATCAACATCTTGGATCTTAATCAAATATGCCAAAACATGTCGACATGGGAGCCCTTCACTGTCAAACTTTCTACAGCTACATGATGCAAAATCAGAATTCTTTTTGTAAGTAAGTTCATGAGACTTACAAGTATCAATGTTCTTTTGCATAACCTTAAACTGTTCTTGAGTGACATTTTCAAACATAAGTTCTAGTTTATATTTGAAGCTCTCTCTCAACTGTTATTGAGCTTCATAAAATAGTTTACATGTATAAACCTTGGCCATATGATCTTCTATGTCAAGGGAAATGACAGTTTTTGCCTTCTCATCAATATTAATATGATCTTCCTCCTCTTAAATTGAACCATAAATTCCACTTAGAAACATAATTCTGGAAGAAAGAATGTTAACTCTCAGCTCTTTGACTACTTGACATTCCAGCTGAGAAAACATGATTGACATATGCTGGTATCCATGATGAACGAATTTCATATATCGACTCCAACCACTTGTTATCACTCAACCCACTCTTCTCAATAATTTCAATCCATCTTGAGTCAAACTCCTCTCTACTGCTTGAATTCCATATACAGCTATGAAAGTTTTAATTGGTAGGAATCCCGATATTTAATCGCATCTAGCTTCTCAGAAAATTTATTAAGAATGTGCCAACTGCAATATCTATGAAATGTTTGTGGGAGTGCTTCTGAAATGGCTTTAGTCATAGCAGGATCTTGGTACGTAATAATCATCTTGGGGGCATTTTATGGTGCATCTTCTGGCATAGCATTTAGAAATTCCTTGAATAACCAAACAAAAGTATCGGCTGTCTCATCATTTAAGAATGCACAAGCAAAGATGATTGTCTGCCCATGATTGTTAACACCAGTGAATGGTGCAAAAATCATTCCATACTGATTTGTGTTGTATGTAGTATCAAAGATAACTACATCTCCATAAAAGCTGTAAGCTCGTCTTGAAATTGAGTCAGCCCAAAAGCACCGTGTTACTCTGTTTTCCTCATCTGACTCTATTGTATAGACAAAAGATGAATCATTTTCTTTCTCATTCTAAAAATGCATGTACAGTAGATCTCCATCATGCCCCTTCTTCTCTTCACGACAATTTCTTCCATAATTATAAGATCACGCTGTATAAAACCAATATTTTGAATGCCACCTGCTTGAACACCAAAGAATTCAAAATGTTTATGTTTCTCAACATTTACCAAGCTTAGTTGCTGTGATAGAACTGTGTTAACTTCTGAAACACGACGGTGAGATCTCAACAAATGTACCCTAGGCGGGCTTGTTAATGGATGGTTATGACCCTCGACAAATACAGAGATTGCATATCTTCCAGACTCCTTCTTTCTCACAACTGCAATTATCGCTTTATAACCCACTTTTGGTAATGCTCTCTTACGTTTTTCTCCTTCAACTTTGGAATCTCCTTGCTTATAACAGACATACTCCTTCCTCATAAGTTGTTTATTATCTTTGCTGGTCGCACTAGAATGACTTCTAATACTAAACCTTGCTTCTTTTGCATATCTATTGTAGAAAGCAGCAACGTCATCTATTGTTTCAAACTCTTGGTATAATTTAGGCATCAGCACTGCCTTTATTTAGGAATATAAACTTGATCATCCTCTGACTCCATTCAATTGAAACAGAAAAGACACATAATATCAACAAAAGAAAGAAAAAAGAAACCCAGAAACAGAAAGAAGAAAAGTCCCAAATATGGAAAAAAAAAAAAAAAAAACCCTAAATTTTGTAATTGGAAATCAAACAAATCAAAAAAGAGAGAGAACCATACTCTAGATGTGTTTCTCTGCTTCCAGGTCTTTAACTTTTGGCGCAAAAACTCCAAGGGAGGTTTGGACCATAACAGAACTACAATTTTCATGAGAGAAAGGAAAAAAGAAAGCTTGGGTTGCAACAATCGTGCAACCTCAGATGAGTTTCTAGTATCAATAATGAGAAAACCTGGATTTTTGGTGGAGAACTAGAGACTTTGGTTGCATCGCTGGGAGTGGAGATCTACAATGGGTTTGAGGCTTTTTACTTCGACCCGCGATGGTTTCTAGATATTTGCATCTGAGCCATTGATTTTCATTTAAAGAAATGGACGGCTGAGAAGGACCCATCCGCAGAATATGTATATCACAGACATCCTCTTTGGAACCTTGCTCTGTGTGTGTGTGTGTGTGTATGTGTGTGTCTATACAGATCCTATCCAGAGTGGAGGTCCGCCTTTAAATTACGGAGTGAACTTTGAGTTTTGGATTACTTTTAGGTCGCATATCAACATCTCAAGCGTTCAGTTTTTAGGTACTAGTGTATAGATCATCTCTGCAAATTTTGAGCCAAATTGATGATCGTTAAGGTATTTAAATCGCTTAAACCAATCGACGAATTGAATCTGTCCAACCTGAACCGTACTAGCTTTAAGACAGTTTTCAATGCCTTAACGGTCATCAATTTGGCTGAAAATTTGCAGAGATGATCTATACACTAGTACCTAAAAACTGAACGATCAAGATATGGATTTGCGACCTAAAAGCGACCAAAAACTTGAAGTTCACTCCTTAATTTCAAAGTGGAACTCCGCTCTGGATAATATATATATATATATATATATATAAACACACACACACACATATCTATATATATTTATAAACACACACACACACACACACAAACAGATATATATATATATAATAATATAATAATTTACAGGCTTTTACAGGCTGGGCTTAGCGGGCTTTTGGCATAGGCCAAGCCGGGTTTCAAACCCCTAAACCAAGCCTGACTCTCTACCCACCGGGCTGGGCCTATGGCGGGCTTTTTGACCGGCAGGGCCGGGCTTTTGGCCCTCTTGGTCTTTTTGATGAGGCCTAGGTATAGCTCAAGTTAGGTAGGCACCAATTGTTGCATCTATGCCCCCAAAATGAACTCACTATTTCATTTAATATGGTATCCTGCCCTACAAAGCACTGTTGGCTATGTAGGACTATGGCTCTCATCTCACTGGTTGTAATTTCATTAGGGCTGCTCTAAAGTAGTAATTTAAGGGCTCGTTTGGTGCTCAACATTATTTTGAGTGACTCTATTATTAATATTTGGATGGGGTTCTCATGAGTAGTCTTACACAATACTAATTTTAGTCATTATACTTACATGGGCATTTGCCAAACATAATTAGCTATAATGAGCTACGCTCATGCTACCGCCAGTGATACCAATAACCACCTAAGGTGTGACCTACGAAAACACAGCAATATAAGCTGTCAGCGGAGCCCCTGCTCACCCCCAGATAATCGCTCAAGCGCCACCACGCGCCACGCCAAGATCGCTTCGCTGAACTATCAAAAGATGGGAACTGAAGCATATCAGTCCCACATCGAAAGCAAAGAAGAGGTCGGCCTCTTCTTCACCTATAAAAGGCCCAGTCCTCTCTCCTCATTAATTACGCATTTACTACTTATCTACTGTTATTCTGTCAACATAAATACATTGACTAACTTAGGCATCGGAGAAGAGAAGACCGCCCAGCACGGTCTCCCTCTGATGCCCTTTGTATTTCATTTGACAGATAGAGGAAGGCATAAAGAACATCACAAGTAGCGGTCCGCCCATCGGACCAGCGTTAACCAAGATTTGGCTACCGCTAAATCTTAGACATTAACAGTCATGTTTAGACATAGGATCAGGTAGGGTTGCACTAGCTTCTAAAACCCAAAACAAGATTTCAAGAACAAGAATGCATGGTTGGCCCATTTCGGTCTTGAAATAAACATTTCTGGGCTTGTATATCTTTTGTTTGCGGGTTTTTGCCCATAATCACATTATATCATATAGTTTGTCGAGGGTCCTGTGAAAAAAAACCCTAGGGGAGCTTTTCTCTCAACCCTAGTTGTCTACGGCCTCCTAGCCTCCCTCACCATTCTCCACCTCCTTTTACCTACTCTCTCTCTACCTATGGCATCCATTGACGCGGTAACGGAGAGTTTTGCTGCCTCGATTGTTCTGGCCGAAGGGGGACGCGCCCCTGACCTGGGGAAGATCGGCGAAGGTCCAGTGCGGAAGTCCTCCCAATCTTTTCTCCTCGGAAAGCCTTTGACTCAGAAACCCATAGACCCTAAGGCACTCATGTCTCACTTTAATCGAACTTGGATGGTGGATAAGGATTTTAGGGTTCAAGAGCGTCCTGGGGACCTGTACTCTTGTTCTCTTTCACTGTTGCACGTGATCGAAACAAGGTTCTTCGAGGGGGAGTATGGTGTTTTGACCGAGCCCCGGTCTGTTTTGAAGTGTACGATGGAGTCCAGCCTCTGCATGAACTTCAGTTTAAACATCTGCGGATCTGGCATACCTCCTCTGTATGAAGAACCGGAGAATCTCACCTTGATTGGCAACCTTTTGGGCAGTTTTTTGGAGTATGACAAGAGGGAATTTAAGAAGGGGGTGATTATGGTTTTATTCATTCATGACATATCTAAACCTATCCTGCTGGAAAGACAAGTCTTCCTAGATACTGGGGTTGAACCCATATTGCACTTTCAGTTCGAGCACCTGCGGGGGAGATGCAATCAATGTGGTTTGATCACACATGCTGGACTTGCTTGTGAGGAACCCACTGCAGTAAACCCTACACCTAGGGTTTTACACTTTCCCGGAGTTTCGACCTCAGGGAATTCCTTTGCCTTCTCTGCTAAACATCAAGGAGACCTTATCTCTACTTCCCCGACCGTCCCAAGGAAGAAGAGGCCTAGTTTTCGTCGAGTGGAGCGTCCGACCTCAGAGCTTTCTTCTCCCAGTGAGCCAGCTCTACCAGTAGCCAATACTGAGGTGGCATACATTGCTTTGTCGCACGGTTTGGCGAGTACAGAAAGTCTAGGTGAGGTTCCTGAACTGGCTATTTCTTGTGACAATGTTATTGCTTCAGGTACACAGAAGCAACAGCATGTCTTGCCGTCCAAAAAGCAGGAGCATGGTGGTGCTTGCCATCCTAGTCCCAAGAAATTTAAAACAATCTTGGGTGGCAAGATTCCAACACTGCATGCTGAGGCACTTGGCCTCATTGAGGAGGATGGCGACCTTACTTTGGTCTCGTTGAAAAAGAAGTCTGGTAGGCCTCTTGGAAGCAAGAATAAGACTCAACGTGCAAACAAGAAGCTAGATGGTACTCCCCGGAAGATTACTTATCCTACTTGTACTGAAACTGGTCTTAGCCCTAGGGACAAGGGCAAAGGAAAGATTTAATCTTTCCAGCTTCCTTTGCCTTTCACTAGAAGTTGAATTTCTACTACTTGCATCTTAGTTTCTCTAGTTGTACACCAATTGCTGTCTCTAGTCGACTAGGCTACTACTTCATGAGAGGTTAGTAGGGTGGTTTTATTTCTTGTGTTTAGGCTCAATAATGAGCGAATGTGTTAACAGTGAAGGTAGCATGTCCTTTGTCTGGTAGCTTATACCATTTATGAGTTTGGTGTAAGACAGTTTTGGATGTATGAGCCTTCTGGCCCTTGATATCTGAATGATGTTATCTCTTTTTCTCAAAAAAAAAAAAAAATCATATAGTTTGCCGAGTATCTTCAATTCTATCTATGTTTAACATATTTTACTTTTGGTGGTTGGGACACATGTTTTCGCAGATTGTGCCAATTTTACTGGAATAACTCTGTCCCTCCTATTTTGCCAAAAGAAGAAGTTGCTTGCGAGTCTCAAGCTCCTAGCTTGTGAATTAATGTTTTTTAATCGTTGATTTTGAGGGTCTACAAATTTTAAACTATACTACGTCAAATAAGAGAAGTTTTAAATACACGTCCCAAAATTTGATCACTACCAAGAGAAGTAGTGTGTGACCTCAGAA
>JANPXK010000039.1:0-28718 GCA_024704745.1 Rosa lucieae
GCAAGAGTTGCAATGCAAACCTTACTATCTCTGAAGAAAGACAAAAGGACAAACAAGAATGCATGACACCAATACATAACAGTGAGTGCAAAGCTGAACTACTATGGAAGTCAGGAGTACGTAGTTCATGTGTTTGTAATAGTATTTAGGAAAAATAATAGCAGGAGTTGGATGAAAATTCCAGTAACACTTGCATGATGGAAATTTATCGATATTTAAGTTGAAAAAGGCAAATGGAACTGTTTGCCTCAAAATAGTCTCGGCCGAAATAAGAGCCGAGGGACTTGTGGTTGAATTGTCCTTCTGAAATTGCGCGGGCTTGCCAACTCGCGGCCGAATGGCCAAGCGAGATTTCTGATTTGAATGGTGCGTGATCTGACTTCTTTCAAATGATTGTAGGCCGAGGAAGGAACCCTCTCGGCCTTTAGGTTCTGATGCCTCTGTTGCAAGGACTTCAGTTTGGCGTCAATCCTGACCGGGATCTTCTATCACACTCACTTCTTGGGTAAACTCAAAGGTTCAAGTGACAAGCGAGAGATCTATTGGGTGAAGATACTCGCAAATCACGGTAAAGACGAAGGTGAAGTGGATTTGGTTGTCAAAACGTTGTGAGATGATACGTGTGTGAATGGCTAATCGCATCAATCTAATCCGGACTGGCCGAAAGAGATCAATGGATGATAATTCTATGTTACAAACTACTCCTAAGTGCGAAAAGTAAAGTACATATAAAATAAAGAACAAGAAATTAAAGTGCTTGAATGTAACGACTGAAATAAAAGTAAGAAACTAAAAATGAAAACAAGTTATGAAAGTTGAATAGAAGGCAAAGTACCTATGAAAGAGTAAGAGAAAGGTTTGAGTAAAAATTGTATATTGATTTGTTTGTGTGGTGCAGGACCTTTACAATGAGTTACAATGTGCTATATATACAAGTCAAAAACCCCTAGCTAACTTGTCCTCCAAGACGTGGAATTGAAGTAGGATTCTCCTTCCTTCTAGGATTGATTCTTCTCATAAAATCCTGACTTGGCTGATATCTGAAATCTTCACAATCGAAATCTATAATTGATTCGAACTCCTTCCTTGCGAGAATTCTTCAGTCGATATTGTTGATAAACTTGGCCGAACACTTTTAATTCTCATTTCGGCCCACATGCGTAACCACCCTTTTGAACTCGGACTAAACCAAACATATGGCTGCATGGTCCAACTCACTGATTTTTGGGTCGTCCATTCCTAAAACCTCAAATCAAGCTGGATGACCGACCGACACTTTTCCCGTGGTTGTATGACTTCACTTTTCGCTCGGTTGTATGACTTCACTTTTCCCTTGGTCGTCCGTTCCTAAAACCTCAAATCAAGTTGGGTGAGATCGACACTTTTCCCTCAGTTGTATGACTTCACAAACTATTTATCTTGAATGGGTGCCAACTCAGTCCCATTTCTCCTCAACATGGTCGTACACGAGAGTAGCTAAATTTAGGTCCAAACATTGCCCCCCCCCCCAGTCTCATAAGCATTGACTCTCAAGCCAAGTGGTTATGAGACTTGAATAAAAATGGAATATCTCAAAAATACCTGGTCGTGATAGTTCAATTTGGTTGTGCAACTTGAATCACAAAAACTCGGCCTTGACATGTAAACTTGAAAAACTTGGCCGATACACCCCAAGTTTGAAAGCACGGTCATATTATCTTGGGGAAGAAAAACAACCCAACTGAGACTTACTACTCGGTCGAGACAACCTACTCGGTCGAGACTGCTTACTCGGTCAAGACTTTCTACTCGGCCAAGACTTCTACTACACGGCCATTTCCAATGATCTTTCCAAAACTCGGCCGAGATGTCTTGAGTGAAATTCAGTCAAACATTTTTTTTTTCACTGATAACCTCAGTCAGGTGGTACACAACTTGTGAGCTTGGTCGTAAGGACCAATACTGAACCCTTGGCTGTGGCATTTAAAATGGGCTGAGATATTCCTATGCAAGGCCTTTCTTTGAAAAGAACACGAAACGCCCCAGATCCGAAACCAAAAATTTCTCTCTCAAAAATTCGTCCACGCTTTCGCAATCTAGATTCTTTCAAACTTTTGTGGAGATTCATGACTTGTTCCGATTCGGGTACCCAACCCGACAGTTGAGCATGATGCCGGAAAACTGTGGAGGATTCAACTGGGACTGCTGAGGATCTGTCTGACACCGGCGAGTTTCAAGGCGGGTCACTGGTCAGAATCTGGGGTCGGCGGGCTGCAGAGTGGGTTGTTGCGGCCTGGGTACCACGTAGGCGACTGCAAGGCGGGCCATGGTGGAAGAGGGAGTTCGGATCAGCTTCAAATTATTCACAATTCCCCCTAGTCTCATGAGCATCGGCCCTCAAGCCGAGTGGTTATGAGATTCGAATCAAAGTGATTAAGCATTCCAGTCCATTATCTTGGTCGAGTGGCTGAAGATTCGTCTGTGCTACTTTGCTAACTCTCCAGACAAAACAATTGGCCGAGTCTAAAAATGAAAAATTTGGCCATGTCAGCTTACTAAAAAAGCCTGATCGAGGTGTCCATTTGCTTTGGCTGAGGCTTTAGGCTTGGTTGAGTCCACATCTTTGGGTTAAGATTGGCCGGGTTTAGGTCATCTTTAACTTTGGTTGAGCCATTGTTTTTCGACCGGGGTTGTTCTAGGCTTGGCTGTGTTGGCCGACAAATCAACTTGGTGGAGTAACAACCAAACTATTAAACCTTGGTCATATGTAGAATGCCTGACTAATTATTTTCCCTGCTTGACAGAGATGGCCGTATTGATCACTCTTTGCCTCCTTATGAGAGTTCCATGGTTGAGATTGACATGGATGTAATGCCTCCCACATTCCCTTCCTTGGATTTCATTGCTTGCTTGGCTGAGATTGTTGACTCTTTCTTTTTACAGGATTCGCCGATTTGGGCGGGACTTCTTCCTAATACCTCGGGCATCAGCCAACAACTTATAGTCTCAACCAACTGTTTCAAGGAAACTGAAGATATCAATGTGCTCGGCCAAGAAGTACTGCTTAAACCATCACCTACTTGTATGTGTATATTTCATTCCGCCTTGGTGTTTATTGTTTTCAGTACTCTAGAGGAAGCAACTTAAAGCTTTATGTTTGCGCAGGTTAGAGAATCTCGCAGTAGTACGACCCTATAGTTGGCTCTTCTCAACCAAACTAAAGCAAATCCCCCTATGTTCAGAACGCTCACTTCTCTTCCTATCGAAGGGATGTCCACAAGTGAGCAAGCTACAGTTTGCAATCCATCATCAGCTGAGCTTGTGGTGAGTGCCTTAACAACTTCAAATTTTGTTTACCTTCAGCCGAGTTATATTAATCTCATGTCTTTACCTTTTTAAGATTGTACGTCGGGAGATCTCGGTTTAGAGCTACATCAATTTCTAGATGCTTTAGACCACACCGTGAGCCCCGTAGAGGAAAAGCATTTCTCTCAGGTAGAGGCTTATGAGGTTCATGCTCGTTTGGCTGTTGTAAGTTTTAGCCTCTCTCCTTGCCTATTAGCCCGAAAGGAGTTTGAAGCCGGTGAGAAATGAGAAGTGAGGATGATGAAATCCACAAGCACACAAATTTTGACTAGATTCGTAAACTGAAGACTTTTTTGGTTGTGGGGAAGCATAAGGTGAATGTTCTGAAGGTGAAGATGGATGATCTAAAGGGGCAATTAGCCGTAGCTGAAGAACAAATTGAAACTATCTCAAACTCCATCCGAAACATGACCTCGCCATGCGTATTTCTATTGTCCTCAGCCAAGTCTTGTGACAATAAGAGAGACTTCTTAAAGCGGAAAGTTGATTGCGGCATGCAAGGCTTGGAAAATGATAGAGAAGCCATTGAGTTTTGATATTTTACTAAGCCGTTTGGCTCATTTGTAGTGTCTAACTATATTTATGTGTATGGTCTTGGTTGACTCGGTCGTTAATTTTGTTAAGTGACTTAGCCGCTCTCTTTATACATCTCGGCCAACTATTTTATTGTCTAACTCGGCTCATTTCTGTATTTTGGCCGACCCAACTCTTTTCTATCTCGGTCAACCAATTCTCTTAGTTAAATTCGGCCGACACTTCTTGTTTACCTTGGTTTACCAAATTCTTGGTCGACTTGGTCGAGATTTTTTTTACTTCGGTCAACAAAATTCTTGGCGGACTTGACCGACTTCTCAAGTACTTCGGCCAACCAAACTCTTGGATAACTTGGCCGACATTATTATTCCAACCAAATTTTTAGTAGCCTCGGCTGACTTCTAAAGTACCTCAGCCAACCTAACTCTTGATTAAAACTCGGCCAACACTTCTTGTCTACCTCGGCCGACCCAACTTTTGGTTAAAATTCGGCAGACATTTCTTATTTACCTCGGACGACCCAACTCTTGGTCACCTGGTCGACGTTTATTTTTTACTTTAACTAACCAAATTCTTGGTCGACTCGGCCGATATTTCATTTTACTTCAACCAATCAAAATCTTGATTGATTCGGCCGATATTTCATTTTGCTTCATCCAACCAAATTCTTGGTCTACTCGGCCGACTTCTAAAGCACTTTGGCCAACCCCATTTTTTATTTACTTCGGCCAACCAAAATCTTGGTCGATTTGGTCGACTTTTGAATTTCGGCCAACCAATTTTTTTTTCTAACTCGGCTGACACTTTCTTTCTTACTTCGGCCAACCAAGTTTTATCCAACTCAGCCGACATTTCTTTTTTACTTCGGCCAACCAAAATCTTGGCCGATTCGGCCGACTTTTGAATTTCAGCCAACCAAATTCTTGGCCGACTCGGCTGACTTCTAAAGCACTTCGGCCGACCTAACTTTTTTCTATCTCGGCCGAACAAAATCTTGGTCGATTCGGCAGACTTTCTTTTCACTTCGGTCAAATAAAATCTTGGTCGATTCGGCCGACTTTTGAAACATTTTTGGTCGACCCTCTTCTTATTTACCTCGGCCGACCTAACTCTTGGTTGCGTTGGCCGAGATTTCATTTTACTTCGACCAAGAAATTCTTACTCTACTCGACTGACATTGCCTTTTCGCTTCGGCCGACCAAATTGTTGATCGAACTTGGCCGACATTTATTTTTTTTCTTTTTGGCCAACCAAATTGTTGGTCGAATTTGGCTGACACACTTCTTGTTTACCTCAGCTGACCCAACTCTTGGTTAAAACTCGGTCGATACTTCTTATTTTTCCTCGTCCAACCCAACTCTTGGCCGCCTCGGCTGAGATTTATTTTGACTTCGACCAACCGAATTCTTGCTCGACTCGGCTGACCATACTTTTCGTTTCGGCCAACTAAATTATTGGTCGAACTTGGCCGATATTTCATTTTACTTATCTCGGCCGACCCAACTCTTGGTCACCTCGGCCGAGATTTTTGTTTTTTTTTGTTTTTAATATTTACCAAAACGAAAGCAAGAAAACAAAATGTAAAAATTCTTGTGGCTGTTATGGAGGTGGCCAACGATGTTTTAGTTCAAACTCATAAGTTTCTTTGTTTTCAGCTTTTGGTTCAAGCTTCTGGAGTCCATGAAGCATCATACTCAAAACCCTTGTAGTATGTTCTTGATTTTTGGCCACTATGTGGGCCAACATTTCAACCTTCGGACATGTTTCTGAATCACAAGCTTTAGCTTTTACCTCAAATTTTGATGATTGTGATTTCTCTTGATCAGCTTTGTCTCCAACAATCATGTCAAAATGTTCAATTTCTTCAACCAATTGATCTTCGTACTCAACCACATGATTGTGTACTTCTTCGAACGCACTTGAGTGACCAATTTTGGGCTCAATCTTCAAATCAGCCAACCGCGGAGCTTCTGGGCCGACTTTATCTTCTACAACTGAACTAAAATTTTTTTCGTCGAGTTGGATGAATCGGTGAGATGGATGAGATACCATGGACTCTTCCTCATACTTCCTCCAATCCTCGTCCAGTTTCTCTTTACGCTTTTGAAAGTATTCATCCAACTCTTCTTGGCTCATTCGAGAGTTTTCATATAAGCTTTCTGTACTCTTTTTTATGGATTCAATGATTTTCCAACAATTTTTTGGTGATTTGAAACAAATTTTGGACGTGGGTTGACCAAATATTCGGTCTTTTGATCAGTCCATGTTCCATCCATGTATTGGCCATTAAAACCATATTGAGTTGTTGGTGTTTGTAAACTCCATTCGGCATGACTATTCAAATCAACAAAACTATTGTACGTCGCATAGCTGTATCCACCATTGGCATCATATATTGCATTAGAGCCGTTTGCATTCGGCTCATAGAAACTCATTTGTAAATATGCTAATACATTTCTGTCCCACTGGGCGTGACAAAAGATGTTTGCCTCAAAATCGTTTCGGCCGAAATAAGAGCCGAGGGACTTGTGGTTGAATCGTCCTTCTGAAATTGCGCGGGCGTGCCAACTCGCGGCCGAATAGCCAAGCGAGATTTCTGATTTGAATGGTGCGTGATCTGACTTCTTTCAAATGATTGTAGGCCGAGGAAGGAACCCTCTCGGCCTTTAGGTTCTAATGCCTCTGTTGCAAGGACTTCGGTTTGGCGTCAATCCTGACCGGGATCTTCTATCACGTTCACTTCTTGGGTAAACTCAAAGGTTCGGGTGACAAGCGAGAGGTCTATTGGATGAAGGTACTCGCAAATCATGGTAAACGAAGGTGAAGTGGATTCAGTTGTCAAAACGTTGTGAGATGATACGTGTGTGAATGGCGAATCGCATCAATCTAATCCGGACTGGCCGAAAGAGATCAATGGATGATAATTCTATGTTACGAACTACTCCTAAGTGCGAAAAGTAAAGTACATATAAAATAAAGAACAAGAAAGTAAAGTGCTTGAATGTAACGACTGAAATAAAAGTAAGAAACTAAAAATGAAAACAAGTTATGAAAGTTGAATAGAAGGCAAAGTACCTATGAAAGAGTAAGAGAAAGGTTTGAGTAAAAATTGTATATTGATTTGTTGTGTGGTGCAGGAGCTTTTACAATGAGTTACAATGTGCTATATATACAAGTCAAAAACCCTAGCTAACTTGTCCTCCAAGACGTGGAATTGAAGTAGGATTCTCCTTCCTTCTAGGATTGTTTCTTCTCATAAAATCCTGACTTGGCTGATATCTGAAATCTTCACAATCGAAATCTATAATTGATTCGAACTCCTTCCTTGCGAGAATTCTTCAGTCGATATTGTTGCATAAACTTGGCCGAACACTTTTAATTCTCATTTCGGCCCACATGCGTAACCACCCTTTTGAACTCGGACTAAACCAAACATATGGCTGCATGGTCCAACTCACTGATTTTTGGGTCGTCCATTCCTAAAACCTCAAATCAAGCTGGATGACCGACCGACACTTTTCCCGCGGTTGTATGACTTCACTTTTCCCTCAGTTGTATGACTTCACTTTTCCTTCGGTCGTCCGTTCCTAAAACCTCAAATCAAGTTGGGTGACCGACCGACACTTTTCCCTCGGTTGTATGACTTCACGAACTATTTATCTTGAATGGGTGCCAACTCAGTCCCATTTCTCCTCAACATGGTCGTACACGAGAGTAGCTAAATTTAGGTCCAAACAGGAACTGCCTTGTTCTTTGATAGGTAGAGACATGAAGCTTCCCTTTTATTCTTTGTTTGCCTCGTTCTGTTTCTACAAGATCATGATTTTTCTTCCATGCTTCAGTATCTTAAGTTCTTAATGAGAAGGAACTACTGCATAATTTACATCAACTTTAGGCACCATAGTAATCAGTGCTGGCAGTTGCCAACTAATGCAATTATAAACATGTAGATGCTTGACAAGTTAGAAAGAAGAAAAATTATGCATTGCAAAAAAAGAGCAGTGTAAACCTACAACTGGCATTGAATTGCAGAACAACGTGGAATTCCATCATAAATTGCTGGATATTTCAAATAAAATTTCTTTTAGTTCTAAATTGATTCAATATTTGATGATATGAAGCTCAGGTTATGATAGAGGAATCCATAGGAAAGTTTCAGCAACGCCGAGTTTATGAGGAAATAATAATAAAGTGGTTCACTCCTAACAAAAATTTGATGAGATTTTATACAGCATACCATATGCACAAATACAGAAATTCAATTTTTTAGTCATTGGCTGTACCTCTAAAAAACCTTCAGCTGGTGGACGCCACACAGACATCGGATGGAGGCACAGTTGGAGAAGAAGAGTCTCCATTCCTTTGGTTACTACCACTTCCCAAATGCATATGTGAAATACAAGGGTATTCATTCTTCTTATCAACCCCACGATCATAGATCAACCCCTTGAATACATGACCACTAATTTTCACAGTAGCCTGGTAAACAATCTCAGCTTCACCCATTGCTAATTGCAGTGACTCTATGGCACTTAAAAACAGCTGGTACCCGAACTTGATCTGGTAATGACTGTCTGAGATTTGCATCTGTAGATTAGCATAAAAACAAGTTAACTTGGTCTGTCCTCTCACTTCCAAATTACAAAACGATTTGAAGACAATAATTATCAAAGAACAGACACAATCCATATACTACTCCCGAAACTAAACTCAGGCTTGTAGAGATTATAATTACTAAACAAAAAAGGATCAACCTCTGTTTATAAATATTACAAAACTAAGATTGTATATAGCAAACCTCAAGCCCTTAGTATCAAAACTTGTATTTGATGTACTACTTATATATGGAACGCTGACAACAATCACAGATCATTCTACTTTGTTAACGCAATTGTATTCTAACACCAAAACAGAAAAGTCGAAGATGAATTTGGTCCAATTCTACTGAATAAAATACGAAAGCAGCTTGGTCACAGACTAGAGGCTGTAACGTCGGCGTGACTACACATCAGTTCCATACGAATTGGGTCAGGGCGTTAATGTTGTTCTCAAGTTGCATTGGTTGATACCATCATGTGAATATTGCGGAAAGATGAACAAGAAATGTCGAACAAAGTACAAACCTCTGTCTGGACATAATGAAACAGAATGTTATGCTCCTAAACGTTCTATAGGTATTATATGTGTTTATGCAGCCATTATGCATGTAGAGTACTCAAACACTCCAATTCAGCTACTCGTTATGTTTATATGAACTTGCTGCTTATTTTATTTATGAATAATTTCACAGGTAGTCACCTCGGAAGGCGAAGCTTAAAGGTTTATCCCGAGTTCCCAACAAGCATTTATTTATTAATTTAAATCTTCGGATTAAGACCAATTGGATAAATGGCTTTGTTTGTTTGTTTTTTTTTTTTTCTTTTTGTAACACATAGCATGTGTCTGCAGGTATTTCCACACTCTCTGTGGTGATTATGACAACAGGGATTGTCATTTACCATGTTTATAGCTCTAACAAAGTAGAAAAAGAAAATCAGCTGAAAATTGAAAGATTTTTGGAAGATTATAAAGCTCAGAAGCCAAGTGATATTCCTATTTTTTTTTTTTTTTTATATCAAAAATAACTTCATTCAATGAAACTGCAATTACAACTGCTATTGCAGTGCAATCACTGCATCCAACCTAGGATTATATCAAAGGACCTACACCAAAGACCGACACAACATATCCTCACTCCGAAAAGGAGAGACTGATGCGTCAATAGATTCAACGCGGAAGACCGACTTGAGGGGCTGATTGTGCTAAGTTGACCAAAAGAAACATGGACACGCCATGAAGCCGCAGTAAGACTGGGTACTATTAGCAATGAACCAGCTATCGAAAGCCAATTGCTCGCCGGAATCTACGACGACAACTGAAACTCGATAGAGTATGGACATATTTGAAATCTACAGGGCCGCTCACCTGCGGGACACTCTTTAAGGGACAAAACGGGACAAATCAGCCACAACCGTTGGATGTTAAATGAATAAATCCTACGGATCTGTTTCATCCTAATTCTTATCCCAACTCCCACTGTTCATCTTCTTCTCCTCTCACGGCTCTCGAAGCCATGCTCAGATTGTTTTCAACTTTTCATCTTCTGCTCCTCTCATATCTTTATCTGCCTTTCCATTTTTTTTACCCATTTCTTAGGTAAATTCTCCCAACTATATTTGAAAATGATGAAACTTTTTGGCCCAAAATTCAAACAACGAATTTAGCCAAAAATAATGAAAACCCACTTCAAATTATCAACAAAAAAATCGAACTAATACACAGAAACAGAGAAAGAGAGTTACGATTTCTTGGCTTGCTCGAGAGAACGGGCATGTCCGAAGTGAAGGAGATCATATATCCCATCTGCATAAACTCTCACAGGTCGTACCCATTTCATCATTTTCAAATATAGTTGGGAGACTTTACCTAAGAAATGGGTAAAAAAAATGGAAAAGCAGATAAAGATATGAGAGGAGCAGAAGATGAAAAGTTGAAAACAATCTGGGCATGGCTTAGATATGAGAGATTGAGAGGAGAAGAAGATGAACAAATCTGGGCATGGCTTAGAGAGCCGTGAGAGGAGAAGAAGATGAACAGTGGGAGTTGGGATAAGAATTAGGATGAAATAGATCCGTAGGATTTATTCATTTAACATCCAACGATTGTGGCTGATTTGTCCCGTTTTGTCCCTTAAAGAGCGTCCCGCAGGTGAGCGGCCCTGTTGAAATCTAACTACAGATCCAAACACTAAAAGCAATAACAAACAATGTGCTTCACCAACATGGAGTAAAGATAGGCCCCACAACAACAGACGCACTACCACCAACACCCTACTGTCACAAAGCCAAACCGGAATCGACCCGGCCAACTCTACGAGCAGCCGCCACCGCCTTCCAAACAACCAATTCAAGGAAAGTTTGATAGACCACTCAACATCTTGTGACCACAACCCAACCCAATCACCTTTTATCTCCACCGTCCGAAGAAGCACAGAAGGAAAACTCAACCAACACCACCTGCAGGCCACAGACTGCATCCTTGGACCCCAAAGCCACAGTGTCGCATCCCTGCTCCACCGCAAGCCACCCCACAACCCGATCAACGTTCGAAACCAGATCCCAAAAGGATCTAAGCCCTCGCCAGGCCCAACACTGCCCTAAGAACTAGATCTCAACCGCCTCATAGGTCCCCGTATCAGGGACGCTAGATTAAGCCACCGGCAAATCATTTGTCGCAGCACCACCTTGCCACAACGAAGCCAGCCCCATCACCAAGCTGATGATCGTAGAACGACCCCAGATCGAAGCGGAGGCTGAACCCTTTAGAGATCTCCACTGCCTCAATCCAATATGTGTCGCCACAGAAACATCCCCCATAGGACCGTAGACGCCATAAACCACCATCGGAAAGCCAAAGCTCGTCGTTGCTGCACCACTGCCTTCGCCCCGGATCCAAGAAAGACAAATCGAGATTGATCTGTGCCGCCAGAAACCTGAGAAACACCCACCCTCCCTGGGCCACACCTGCCCAACATCTCCGATTTATCAATCCTCTTCCGGGTTGGAATGTTGCGACTGGAAACGCCAGCCGAGTTCGGCCGGGAGAGAACAGTTACCATCGGGATTTTTTCTTCTTTTTTCCTAGTCGCATGAGGGGATTTCCTATTTCTCGCTCCCTCTGTATTTTTTTTTGTGAGAATAGAATTAGATATTCCTATTCTGATATTAAGAGGATTACAAATCAGTTCAAGGAAAAGTTGGGCCAAGGGGCCTATGGTGCCGTACTGCCGTGTTTAAAGGAACAATTTCTATGGATTTACTTGTTGCTGTGAAGATCCTCAACAATTCAAATGAAAAGGGGGAAGATTTTATAAATGAAGTGGGAACAATGGGTCGAATTCACCATATAAATGTGGTTCGTATGGTTGGCTTCTGTGCTGATGGATATATTCAAGCTCTTGTTTACGAGTTCTTACCAAATGATTCATTGAAGAATTTCTTATCATCAGCTGATGATAGGAGCTCTTTCCTTGGTTGGGATAAGTTGCAAGAAATTGCTTTAGGTATAGCCAAAGGAATTGAATATCTTCACCAAGGGTGTGACCAACGAATCCTCCATTTTGATATCAAACCCCACAATATTTTGTTGGACCAGAATTTTACACCAAAAGTCTCTGATTTTGGTCTAGTAAAGCTGTGCTCTAAGGATCATAGTGAAATATCCATGACTACAGCTAGGGGGACTATTGGTTACATAGCGCCCGAAGTGTTCTCTAGGAACTTCGGTCATGTCTCTTATAAGTCAGATGTCTATAGTTTTGGAACTTTGTTGCCTGAAATGGTTGGAGGGAGGAAAAATTTCGAAATCATGGAGGACTCCACAAGACAAGTCTACTTTCCAAAATGGATATATAATCTTTTAGAACAAGGGAATGACCTACGGATTCATATTGAGGATGAAGGAGATGCTAAGTTTGCTAGAAAACTTGCAATTGTGGGTCTTTGGTGCATGCAATGGCAACCAATAGATCGTCCTTCGATGAAAGTTGTAGTTCAAATGTTGGAAAGAGAAGGTGACAATCTAACCATACCTCCCAATCCCTTTTCATCCACTTCGAATTGATCGAATGACAATAAAGTTGAAGCAGCTGAAAGTAAACACCAGCTTACCTCTTGAAGCTATATATGGCATTTCCTTGATCACTCTGACATGTTAACTGCTTTTTACCGCACCTTATGGTACTGTTTTTTTTTTTTTTTCCTTTACCTCCTTTTCCTGTTGTAAAATGTGCTTGGTGTGTGTGTAACTGTGTTTATCATGATTTGAATCAAAAGTTTGCCCATAATTAACTCGCATCCCTAGTTCATCTTCTGACTATACATGAGGCACTGACCTAATCACCTGTATGAATTAGGTAACTTTGTTATATAATTAGTAGAGAGTGAATTGAAATTATGAATTACTAATAGAATAGAGTTGCAGCAGAAAATTCAAAATCAGGCTGAAATAATTTCTTATCAGACCAAAAGAGAGAGAGAGAGTCGGAATTAAATTGAATTGCGCTATTTTTTTTGAAGCGGCGGTTCTCCAAGCCTCCTTTGATCGCTCTTTTGAAGCAGGCTCTCGGGTCAGACTCAAGGAGGTCCCAGTGATGGCGGAGGAGCGATGGAGGCAGCCGGAATGAAGGGCGGGGTTGGCTTCGGGGAAGGTTGGGCTACCCTGGGCGGTGTGACAAAGTTGAATTTTGGCAATGGGCTTGGGCCTCTGCCTTGCGGGGTTTTGTTGTGCAGCCTAGTGGACTAGGTCTAGTTTTGGGCCCAGTTCTCCTCTTTCTTTTCACCTAGTTTGGGCTGGTCTGGGCTTTTGAGGAGGTAGTCAATTTTTTCTCTAACCCTATTTTTGTCTCTTGGATGTTACCGTGTGACTGTGTTGATTTGTTGCGACGTACACCATATGGGTCTTAGGCGTCAAGATGCTTAAGACAGTGGTTCCATCTTTGGGATAGGGTAGGGTTAGGGTTTTATTCTCTTGTTTTTGTTTTCTGCAGTTCCTTTAGGTTCAACTTTTGTTGGCTAGTAATAATTTGGCTGCTTTGGGCAGTTTGTATTCTGCTTTGTGCAGACCTGATCATTGATTTGTATTATGATGGATTTTCGAATCCCTCTAGATTGACGCAGTGACGTCATTTGAAATATTATATATATGGAGCCAGACTCCGTTTCCCTCAAAATATATATATATATATATACGCTATTAGATTAATGTCATTGGTAGGTTGTACTCGAGGCATATAAATACAGAAGGTAAGTATATACATTTTAATACAGAATATGATATTTGAGAAGAAATAACTATACTCTCCATTATTTTTAGAGAAACCTGAATATAAGTCTAATTTCCTTCCGTCATGATGGATGCAGTCCATAGATAATTTTATTATCAATTTAGGTCCATTGACTTTTGTCATTATATTTTCATGCCCATTTTACCCCTTGAGTTAAATATAGAAACAAATTAATTGCTTTTAAGCATTAATTTATTCTTTTTTTTTTATCAATTTGAATTTCGAACCTGCAATAATTCAAAATATAATTAGTCTTATAAAATTAGAAAATAAAGATGGGAAATCAACGTAATTGGAAGGTACAAAAAAAAGTTCATCAAAGCATTCTAGATAAAAGATACGTATAACCTAAGTAAGAGATATAAATTGAAGGATTTCTTCTAGTGTAGGTATACGATAAGTAAGAGATATGGAAGAAACTTAACAGGGTTCTCTCTCTCTATTAACCCTAGCGCCACGGAAGAGCATCAACACCTCTAAACGTATCCTGTCTAGCGGTGGCCATGGGTAGCATCGGCATCGCCGTGTTGTCCTTGTGTTGACTGTCGGACAGGTACTTCATTGCCTTAGGTTGTGGTCTAAAGAGAAAGGGTTGGCGGCGAATTTTGGGCAGCATCTCTAGGCGTTTTGAGGTAGTTTTTTGTGTGCAGATCTAGCAAGCGGTTTTCGAGCATCTTGGCGCTCTCATGGAGGACTTTCAGATCCAGTAGTGTGGGTTTTGGGCGTCTGGGCTGCGGTGCGGGCTTCGTGGTGCTCAGGGCTGAGCTCGACGGCGCGTTTCTCCTGGGCGGCTCATGGCGAGACTGGTAGTGCTGGTTCATGGAGAGGCATGTAGGCGGCAGGACAACACCGGTGCTGTATAAGCGACTGAGGGCGTGGTGGAGATGTGGTGTGGGTTTGGGTCAACCCTATCTTACTGGGCCTTGAGTATAGTCCTCTTTCTCTTAGGGCTGCCCTATTAGGCTTTCTAATTTAGGATAGGATTTTTTTAGCCCTAAGCATATTCATATGTTTTTTAGTTTGTCTAAATTGCAATAATTTCTTGTATTGGGAAACTAAGCACCGATGTGCACTATATGTATCTCTAGCGCCTCTGGAGTAGCACCAAAGGAGGGTCTCCACTACCTCTATGTATTTGAATGTATAATGAGCAGGATTATATGTACGTTCCATTTGTGGGTACTACCACTAGCTTCTTATCTGTCTATGCCTTAAATGATAGCGGAAAGGTATGTATCGGTTTATTCTGGCTTGTGATAAATATACAATTTCCCTTATTCAAAAAAAAAAAGGTAGAGATACGTAACTAAGTAAGAGATATATGATTAGGGATTAACTTTCTTTAATTACTATAATGGAGATATGTACCTAAGTAAGAGATAAATTTACGGGGTTGCATCAAGATGCCATAGAATCCTAGTTGAAATTGAAACACTCGATCTCTCTCTCTTTCTAGAAACCCTAGAGGAACCCCTCTCTCTAGAACACCGTTTTGGCTGCGCAGGTGCCTGTCTGGCTGCGCTCAGGCGTCGGCCAAGATCTTTGGCCTAGCCGACGCACGTTGGGGGTGGCTGGATGGGTAGTTTAGTTCGGAGGCGTGCTTCCAACTCGGAGGTTGAGATTGGTGGGTGTTCTACCGTCTCTCTCCCAGTTGCAGGTGGTGGATGCATCGTGGCAATGGGACTGGATCGGAGCGGGCATGAGTCCTTGCAGGGGCAGAGGCGACGTCTGGTGGTGGTTAGTGATCGGCCAGCTGTGTTTGAATGTTTTGGTTGGTTGGTTGACGACGGTGATGAGACATTGGTTTCTACTCAGGCAGAGGCAGTTTGATGTGGATCGGGATTGCAGTCACTCCCCGTTTGGTCGGGCGGCGATGGTTCGTGTTGTAGATCTGACGCCACTGGTTGGGAGGAGGAGTTGGAGGCACGGCGAGACAGTCTGTGGCTTGGGCTGGGAGGGTTCGGTATGACCCACCTTCTGGTCTGACCTTCTGGGTTTCAGCACTGGCTGTGGGCCTTTTTTTGGCTGAAGCTTGGGTTGGGGTTCTTTTGAGCCCTGCCTTGTGTTTTTTTTTTAAGTTTACTTTACTTTGTTTTCTCTTTTTTATGGGAACCCTAGGTTAGTATTACTCTCTAATTTTGTTAGGGAACTAGGCACTTTCGTGCATCTAGCAAATCCTCTAGAGTAGTAACGACAGAGGATTCTCGAGATAAGGGCTAAGGGAAGCTTTGGTTCCCGGGTCTCCTTGCCTAGTACTTCAAACTGAGTATTTTACTATTTGCTTCTTAGTTCTCTCTAGTTGTACACCAATTGAGGTCTCTAGGCGACTAGGTTTACTTTTCAAAGAGAGGCTTGTAGTGAGGTTTTGATCTCTTGTATGTAGGCTCAATAAGTGACCGCATGTGTTAGCAGTGAGGGTTACCTGTCCTTTGCTCGGTAGCTTATACCATTTATGATTTTAGTGTAAGACAACATTGGATGTACGTGTCTTCTGGTCATGGATAAATGAATGAAATTATCTCTTTTCCTAAAAAAAAGAGATAAATTTACGGATTAGATTTCTTCTATTGTAGGTTTATTGTATAAGTAATCGAGATATATACAAATTAAGAGATATATGGAATAATTTTCTTCTATTGTAGGTACCATAAGTAAGAGATACATACCTTAGTAAAAGATATATGTTTACAAATTAATGCTCTTTGATTACAGTAATTGAGATATGTACCTAAATAAGAGATATAAATTTACGGATTAGTGTTCTTCTATTGTAGGTATATATACTCGACATACATATGGTGAGAAAAACTACCTATTTATAAGGTATACTGAAACACTGAATTTTTGAGCTCTGAATACATCTACCACAAAAATTGCGTAATGTTTACCTAAGATTAAGGTTACAATAATGGTTTGTCAACCTACAATATGTGTGTGTGTGTGTGTGTGTGTGTTCATTTCTAGGAAAGCTATTGTGAAGAAGAAGAAGAACTAACATCTATGGATGGAAGAAAATAGTGTGGCCCATCGATTAGCCCATTTTGCTAGTTTAGATCATGTTGTGGATCTTTCTATAGTGGAGGCTCCTGTTTTCTTACAGGACGTCCTCTATGAGGATATATGTAACGCAACTATGTCTGCTCGGGGTACAGGTATTACGTCCCCCCCGGTGCGACAAAATATTATAAATAATAACATGGGCGTGGGGATGAGCCTCCCAGCTTGACTGGGTTCCAAACCCCATTATTCAAAAAAAGAAAAAGAAAATAGGACACCAAAAGGATCACAATCATATAAGGCTGACAAGAAAATACATTGATCATAGAACGATTAATGTAAAAGGAGAACCATGTTCATAAAAAAAAAAAAAACATGATATTATATACAAGAGCCATAACCATAGAAGTTTTGGTGTTGAAGAAGAAAAACATTATAAAAAAAAATGCTTTAGAAAAATTCCTAACTTATAGAAGACATGCTTTAAATTAGGATAAGTTTAGGAATGATTTACATTAAATATGGTATTCAATGTCATATCAATTCCATAATTTTATGCCGGATCAATAAGAATAATTTAAGAAAGATATACATCAAATATGATTTTAAATTACTAATCAGATTGCTAATTTTAATCCTATTAATTCTTGACTTTTATGTGCAAAGACATTCAATAAGGGCATTACTAATAAAGAAAAATCAATGAGTGTTTTTTTTGTTAAGGTTTGGACGACAATAGTAACCACACACACACCCTCATGCAGTGTATCACAGGTTTGCCAGACTAATCACTGCACCGCAGACGCACGAACCCTAGTGTTTTTTAAATAACCTAGGTTCCTCAAATATGCTGGCCACAGGGTGAAGCTGAGAATCGAACACTAGACCTGGGGGTTCCAGACTAGGTCGCTCATCCACTACACCACACCACGCGGTTAAAATTAATGAGTGTTGAGTCAGTAAGATGGAAAAAGAAATAAATCCGAATTGGTAATTGAGTCATTGGACCAAATTAACAAGAAAATTGATCCAGACTATAATCAATATAAGGTCTAGCTTTTGGACTTTAATCAAATTAACTCAAATTGTTTTGGGGAAGGTTTTGGTTTAGTCCCCCTTCACCTATTTGTATTTATATTTTTTTTATCTTATTAATAAAATGGGGGGTCGGGTTGTGAGTTCCCAGATATGATAGAGCTTGATGCCTCAAATCGGCTTTCACAGAGGAGTTAATATAACTTAATGGTTTATTTACTCAAAAAAAAAAAAAAAAACTATACTCTCCGAGTGAAAACAAGACATCAACCCTAATATCATCGTTCCTCCAGCTAATATTTGGGTCTATGGATTCATAGAAATGTGAGTTCTTATGCCAGCACCAATACAATATGCTACCTGTAGATCTTGACCACTAAAATTACAGGCACTCTAAATACTGAACACTTTACCTTCAGCAAGCACCATTCTAATAAATTTTCATTCTAAAAAAATTGAATGAGGAAGATATAGACCTAGCTGTTACGATTCCTATTTCACTATGGTGGCTGATGGTCAAAGGTTTTTATTCAACCAAAGGAAAGTCCAAAGTATTTCAAAAGGAATACCACTAAATTTCTTAAAAGTTTCACTGATGTAACCTATAGAGCCATAGAGGAGACATACGATTTTCAAAGCTAGGAGATTTGGATTTTGGAGCATATTCTTGGAAGCACACCTGAAAATTAATAACAGAATTTGAAATTCTAATCTTCATGAAGCATCGTTTCTAATCATATTGCACTGCTACGATTCCTATTTCACTATGGTAGCTGATGGTCAAAGGTTTTTATTCAACCAAAGGAAAGTTCAAAGTATTTCAAAAAGAATACCATTAAATTTCTTGAAAGTTTCACTGATGTAACCTATAGAGCCATAGAGGTTACGATTTTCAAAGGAGATTTGATTTTTGGAGCATATTCTTGGAACCACACCTGAAAATAGCATCACGATCGAAACTCTAATCTTCATGAAGCATCATTAATTCAATAATCATATTGCACTGCTATTATATAATGTTCAAGATATAGATAGATAAAATTGATTATTTAGCCAGCCAGTGCATGCATATTAGCTGTTAATTAATAATAAGTTTATGATGTATTGAAATTTTCCTAGATGGGTTTATAATTAACCAGTTTGGTTCGCTTGTCATAATCTTGACTTCAACAAATTCCTAGCTTGTTCATTTTACTCAAGAATTTGTTCTTTCATGCATGCTTAGTACATCAAGCTAAGCGTCATGGGAAATACAAATTATAATGTTGAAGATGTAGATAGATAAATTTGACTATTCAGCCAACAATTGTATATTAGTTGTTAATTAATAATAAGTTCATGATGTATTGAAAGTTTCTATGAAGGGACACCGTCGGTACATAAAATAATTTCCAGAGCTTCTATTAGCTAGTTTTGTATCTCAACCAACCTAAACATAACACTTTCTTAACAAGCAAGAGCTATTCAAATTGCTCAAAAATATACAAGATTATCCATGAGTTGTGGCACGTTGATTATTTGAAATAGCTGAAAACGTACAACTCACAGAATCAAACGTCATGGATTGAGTGAGATGGGTTGGAGTCGGTAGGGATAAAAAAAGGAGTACAAGTTTGACTTTCCACTTCTCCTCGAGTAAAGATTGTCCGGCCGGACATGTTTTTTAGCCTTATGACAGAAATTAAGCTATCCATTAGTCGTACAAAATAATTTTTATTTGCTGTGAACAAGAAGAGATAATATTAATAACTTGGAACTTGACAATTAGCTTGATGAACCAAGCACGAAAGAAGAAACAATAACTCAACAACTTTATTTCTAATGACCAGTGAGAGATAATATTAATGGCTTGGAAATACCTTTTTTTTTTTTTGATCAAAACTACACGGTATCTTTAAAAAAAATTCAGATTTAGAGGCTAATCTGTATCGAGGGGTCATATCAGAGCGCTTTGTCCCTTATAATAACTGAGAATAGATTGAGATTTAACTCCAATCAGCGTCGGCGGAATCCGAATCCTTGTGTAGAAGTACCACACCTAAAGGTTCTTACCAACGCGATCACCTATGGTAGTTGGAAACTTAACAGCTAGCTTGATGAATTAAACATGAAAGGACAGACAATAAATAAATGAACTAAGATTAATTTGTTGAAGTCAAGATTATGAACCAAATTGATTTGATTATAACCTCTTGAAATTATTCTTTGCACCGACAAAAAATAATAGGTCTATAATTTATCCTTCCCCATAGAAGCCCTGCCTTCTCACTCATTGATATATTACCATGTACCACTTGACAAAAAAAAAAAAAAATATGGTCTACACTAAGACGAAATAGGATCGCTTGTTTCCGTCGAGGCACACATAATTTCTAAACTCAAAGGTCATCTTCAATTGTGGTGATCTAAAAGATTTTTAGACCTTCTAAAAGTATTATTCATACAAATAATAGGTCTATAATTTTTCCATCTCTAATTGCTCATGACTAAAGTTGCATGTGGTGAACCAACATCTAACCATTCCCGTCTACAACATGGTCTAAATTATGTAAACAAAAATTTGGCCTTTAAACCCTCTATTTTTTTTTTTTTTTGTAATAGACCCAATCTGTTTTTGGGGATGAGTTTTGGAAAGATAAGGTTCGAAAAGTGATCTGTAGACCTAGGATTAGAGACTAACTGTAAAAGTAAATGGAGATCGGAATGGTCTACTCATTTCATTTCACAGCTCCTTTATATAGGGAGAGAATTACAATGGAAAGAACAATTACAATGATGACATTAACTACTAATTAGTTTGTAATCTATGCTGATTGATGTTAATCGGTAATTGCTTGATTCCCTCTCCGTCAATCACTTTGACGAAGGCACACAATATGTTTTTCCTTTAACACTAACCTTTTTTTTTTCTTCATTTTAATAAAGATGATCAAAAGATTTCATTCCTACCCCCATGGTGACTCGAACCTATGACCTTGATCTTAGAATTAGAGACGACCTTAAACACACACAATTCATCTTCTGGGTATTGCAACCAAAGTTGCCTCTATTGGTCATGACGATCACGTCGATACAATAAGGATCGACAATATGGATTTTCAATCTGGTTCATTGATCAGTTGCTTCTAATTGGTTGAATTTAGGGTTTGTCAATATCATTTGGTTATTTATAGTTATATCTCATGGATGGAATGCGAGAAATTAGTTTAGATGAGATTGATTTTTTTTTTTTTTTAATAAAGGCCTATGCATCTCTTCTCAACACTTAATTAATGAAAACACAAAATATATGAGAACTTCCTGAGATAATAACAAGAGTTTCAACTAAAACAATACATTATAGTAAGTATCAACTAGCGAAGAGTGATCTACTGGCTACTCTATTAACTTTACAATTGTGGTGACATATCGGAAAGATAACACTATCATGAAGAAGCATCATTACAAATAGCACAGCTTTCTCACTATATTGGCTCTGAAAAATAAATCTGGCGATATTTAGTTTTACTCTGCCACTTGGAGGCTGCAACCATTGACCATGCAAAGAACTCGCCGCTTACCTAGAGCAGGCAAGGCACATAAGGTGCATAGACTGGGAGCAAGCCCACTTCGTCCTACCGAAAAAAGGTGGTAACTTATTAACACAACTACTAATAAGAAAGCATAACAATAACTAAAAATTTGAAGATGATAGTAAACCATCTAGGACCCAGAGTGTGACAAGATTCGCCCCGAAAGTTTGGCAAAATGACCCATAAAATTGACAAACCAAAATTGTTGAAAAAAAAACACACTTTTAATACCCACAAAGACAACTCAAATTTCAAGAGCCTACTATCATTTTTTTTAAAGGTGAATATATCTATTTCATGTAAACGTTTTGAGTGGACGGGTGATTTAGTTTAAACAAAGGATCAGGTGGTTTGGTCTGGTTCTTCGTCTGGCGCTTTGACATTAAAGGAGGCTTACCTGGCCTTGGCTTCATCATCTCCTCCGTTAGCTTGGGGTTCTTTGCTATGGCATCCTGCAATTCAACCGCGAAAGAGCATTTGTTCTTGGAAGATTTTTCATAGGAGAATTCTGACAGATGAGGGCTTCAAAAGTTGGGGATTTCACTTTGTTCTCGGTGTAGCTTCTGTGGTGCAGGGAATGATAATTGGCGTCATTTGTTTTTGGGCTGTGAGATTGTGTTGGATGTTTGGAAGTGGTGCTTTCACATGTTCAACATTGTGTTCCCCCAATTGTTCTCATTGCATGACCTGCTTACTTCGGAGTTTATGTCACATCTTTCTACTTCTTCAAAGCTACTTTGGCGTTTTAATGTGTGCAATGTTTTGTGGTGTCTGTGGTCAGAGAGGAACCGTTTGCGGCATGATGGAGGTATGTTTAATTGGCACAAATTCATGCACTTTCTACTATTGGCTTTAAAGGAGTCAGCTGGGTTGATCTTTGCATCGTCAAATTCTCAATCTGGGGTTCCTATGTTTGGCTTCTTGCATTTGTCGCCGTTGCGACCATGTGCTCCTAAATTTACTCGAGTTACATGGGTGCCTCCGCCGTCCCCATGGATAAAAATAAATATTGATGGGTCTTTTAGAAATCGGGATCACGCAGGCTTTGGTGCCATTGCCCGGAACACTGACGGTGCGTTTGTTCTGGCTTTTGCTTCACGTGTGCGGGTTCCTAGTGCTCTTGATGCTGAGGTATTGGCATTTATTGAGGCTATCAGGGTGGCCAAGCTGCAAGAGTGGCAATACGTATGGGTCGAAACGGATTCGATGACTGTTTTAAGGTATTTTGCTTCACCAAAATTGATTCCTTGGCGGCTCTGTGTTCAGTGGTCCAATTGTTTGGCTCTTCCAAAGGGTTTGCATCTGCATGTTTCACACATATTCAGGGAAGGAAATGCCCCTGCTGACACTTTGGCTAATTATGGTGCCTCTCATGGCGGAGGGAATATGTGGTTGTCTCTACCCTCGTTCTTGGTTGCTGATTTTTGACGTGATTTCTCTTCAAGGCCAGCATATAGATTCTCTTAATTATGTTCCCCAGTTCATCGTGGACGTCTCATGTCTTTGTTCTAGGTTTTTGAGTTTGTTTTGCTTGATCACTTATGTACTTGCATGGAGTTTTCTAGAAAGTTCTTTAAAAAAAAAAAAAAAGTTTAAATGGAGGTTCTTAGCTACATGATGGAGCTCAATGAGCTGTTGTATTCTTGGGGGGGGGGGGGGAGTTTGTTATTCAACCATATGTAGCAAGGGACGAATTTTCTTTATCTTAATGTAATACCCCAGAAATTCGTTATTATTTTATGAGGATTTTCTAGAATTTATTCGGTGGTGTTAGTACAAGTATGTAGTTCAAGGATGAGGTGGAAGTATTTCAGACGAATAATTACTCGAAACGTTTATTTTCAAAGGATCAAAGGACCTTTTATTGGTTGGATTTCTCCAAAAACTTCCTTCATAAAAGTCATAGACCGAGTCGATATGAGTTTAGGGATATGTGGTACGCAAAAATCGGAGTTCGTATGAGAAAGTTATGCTCAGCGAAAGTTATTTCCGTTTTCTAAAATTTGGTATAAATAAGGAAATTCTGGAAATATCTTCACAAAATCCGAAACCTTCATTTTTGCGCAAAATTCTAGAGATTTCTAGAATTTATTCACTCTTTCTTTTCAATAAACCAAGCCCGTACCCGATTTTTAACCAGGCTGCCGTTTCATTCTCTGGAGACCTTCGGTAGTGAAACCAATCCAGATCGACTCGCCTCCTTGTTCCGGTCCTCCCTATGGCGGTTTCTAGCCCTGATTGTCACCCGCGGTAGTGCATCGAGGCGGCAAAGTCGAACGACGTCGGACTCCGTGCTTCGGCGACGGCGAGGCTTCAAACTGGTCGTGTTAGGTTGCTGGGAGCATCCTCATTCGATCCTTGGAGGTTTGGATGATCAATTCTCACTGTTCTTTTTGGCTTGCAGGGGCGATCTAGGCGAAGCTGGGTTTTGCTCCAGGTATTAAAGTTGCTCCACTTGGTAATATCTCCATTTTGGATGGTTGGATTAGGGTGGTTTTGAGTTTGGCCGATGGTGCTTGCGATGCACGTGCAATCGTCTGTGGCGGTGCATCTGTCCATGATTGGGGTAGTTTCTTGCCTCATTTATCATCTACTCATTGATACGAGCGTTTTGATATATGGTTTGTAGCATTTGGAGATCGTATGAGCATGTTAGGGTTTTATGTGTTTTCGATTTGCTCTGTTTTCGATCTGTGAGGATTCAACTGTTCAATCGACTTGTAGTTTTGTCATATCGATTGTAGAAGTATTCCTGAGACTTCGGGTGGACTGGCGTTACTTTCAGGGTTTTAGATCAAACGAGGGTTCGAACTTTAATCTCTTTGTGTTTTGTGTACTGAAATGAGAGTGTATGTGATTAGGTACTTGACGAAGTTATCTTGGATAGATATTTAGTGATTGTGTTACTTTGTTCTGTATAGAAGACACAGCAAGATTCAGAGATAAGTAATCTCATAATGTTCATTTACAAACAAAGTTACTTTATCGCTTTAGGAGTTATTTATTTAACTGCAAACTATAGTTGGTATTAGTGGTATTCCTTAGTGAATGACTACGTGTGTGTGTGTTTGTGTATTTAAGTGAAATGTATATGTTTGTGACACAAGCAATATTTGTGAGTGAGTTCATTATTGTATTGTGATGCGACTTTTTGGGACATAATTATTGTGGGAAATGAGATTTTCTATTGTTTTGAAAAGTGTTTAAGGATTTGAGAGTCACAGGTTGTGATTTCTCCTTTGTGATTTGAGTAACCTTTTCAAAGTCCGGAGGACCCTTTTAATGTTTCAATCCGACGATCGAGGGTTTGAGGATTTAGGAGTCACAGATTGTGATTTTTCTCTTTTGAGTTGAGTAACGTTTTGGTCCAAAGTGATCGCTTTTATCTGTTTTGATCTGAAGATCGGGGACCTAAGGATTCGGGGTCGCTAGGAGTGACCTTAGGCAAATATATAGGGACTTCACGCATTTGACCAGGTCAGTGGTGTTTGGCTCCAGTTTTGTTGCAGCTGGTCAACAGTCTCTTTTCTGCGTGGGCGTGCCAGCACCGTTCGGGTGCTGTCGTCGGGGGTGTCCCTTGACCTGACTTCTATCAAGCGATTGTGGACGAGGAGAGCACCAACCTCGTCGTGGGATTCTTTGTACCTCGTGACGAGGACTTTTGCTGAGCTTCTTGACCATCACCAAATCGATACTCGATGTTGTAGATCGAGCAGAGCGAGAACCACTGGGAAATGAGCAGAACTTGCTAAAGCGTGACTTTAGCTTGGCTGGGTTGCTAGGGCGTTACCCTTGCTTGGCTGGTTCTGTAACCGTTGTGGTCCCGGCACTACCGTCAGCTCCCGAGGAGACTAGGACCGAAGTACGTTGACAGAGGGTTTGGTGGCACTGAAAGTCGGCTTCTGAGAAGACTAGGACTAGGAGTGTGATCACCGCAAAGAGAAAGAGAAGGAGAGGAGTTGCTCTTAGAGAGGTTTCTCTAGAGAGAACTTAGATCATCTTAGAGATGTTGTTGTTATGAATGTGTGTCTTAGAATAAGAGGAGAAGGTGTTTATATAGGGAAGAAAAAGAAGAGTGAAATGATGAGTGGAAGAAAAATAATGAAAGTGGAGTATGAAAGTGATTTGTAAAATATGGAAAAGATAGAGAAATGATTAAATGAAAGCAAAGCATGAAGGTGCAGAAACATTGAAGTGATGATGATCTATTAAAGAGATTGTAGAAGAAAAATATATTCAAGGAAAAAGAGAAAAACATCTAGCTTTCTTCATGTGGGTAGGAAACATGAACATGTGAATATTGAGCTGGTTTTAGGTCAGTTTCTGCCCCTTTATTCCTTCAATTATATCTCCAACAAGACTTCAGTATAAGCCTTCTACTTCTTCATATGAAATTATCCACCATGAGTGTAGATTACTGTGGTAAAATTTCAGAATTTATTTCCATGTGGTTGGGCCGGAAATGCTGTTGGACCTCTTATAGGTCCAGTTTTCCAGTTTTGCTTCTGTAGAAAATTGGGCTGATTGTTTGAAGGCCTTCCACTTAAAACTAACTCTGGTACTCTACATAAGAAATGATCCTTGGGATGTCTAGTATTAATTTGGAAAGTTTCAGCTCATTTCGATTTCATTTGGTTAGTCTGCCGCCCCTCCTTCGTTGTTTAGCTCGGTTTCTGCTAGCCGAAGTAGGAAAATGTGCTAAAGTTGACTTTTCATGCTTCCATAGTAGGCTTTATTTAGCCTCTAAATATATATTTAGAACTTGTCGACAATATATAGCTTGAGCCACTGACATTGGCTCAATTTCTCCAAGACGTGCCTTGTCAGGCCAAAATGCTCATTTTGGGTCCAAACATTGCCCCCCAGACCTCGAAGTCAAAGGTCTTCGTCTTGACTGAAGAGGTCTTGAATCAGCACTACTCTTATAATGTTGTTGCTCTAAAGCCACTTGTACTAGCTTGACTGTAATTACTTGATTGATTCCATATAAGCCTCTAAATAGGCCATAAAGCTTGAATGCCACAATCTGAATTGCCTTTGTCATGAACTAATGCTTCCTTTGCCAACTTTATTGCCCCCCCCCCCCATGGATCTGATGTCTGGTATGCAGTGAATTGATGAAAGTTGGACAGGTTGTAAGAGATCAGAAATTTTAGCGTGCCCCTCTACTGTTGCTAGGCATAGCGAAGAAATGATTATGGGCCTCAAAAACAGGCCTTCGTGAATGGGCTTTGCAACAATAGGAACACTAGAATTGTCCCCCATGTCTTATGCGAATACACTGTCTACGACTCCTCTGAGTCCCAGACATTGAGAAAGTATTTCTTCAAGTATCTCCCATTGATAGGGTTATGATGGACATCTCCATCCAGGTCCTTGAGATGAAAAGCTCATTTCTCTAAGATTTTATAAATGTTATCCAGGGCCTTGAGATGAAAAGCTCATTCGTATTTCTCCGCAAAACAGTCTTTATACTCCTTCAGTAAGTTGATGAGCCCCTGTTTTTCTTCCGGCTCTAAGTTTGCACTGATTGCCACTTCCATTGGCTCTGTTTCAGTCCCCAAGTTCAACATCTCAATAGGATCCCTGACCTTTGGAGGGGTATCGTCTAACGATGCTGGTGCCAGTCGAATGGGCTCTTCTTCCTCATGATCGGAGAGATCCTCATCAATATATTCCAATGTTGCGACTTGTGCGTAGGCCTCTTTTTCAATTAAATATGAAGATAATCTATCATATAAAGAATGAAAGGCTTGTACCTCTTCCTTTGAGAGGTCTTGATCCATCAATTAGGACCTAGAGTTGGCACCGCATATCAGGGCCTTTCGAGGTCTCCCTTCGCAACTGCGAGACCCCATTGTGCCAGTTAGGAGGCCGTCACCCCTATAGGGAAGCCCTTGTTGTCAATTCCACGAAACTGTAGTGGAGAGATAGGTTCTAAATAATACCTCGCGTCCAAGTAAACTGCGGAGACTGAGAAAGGTCGCAGATTTGCTTTGACTATTACTGCCTTATCCACGACTCTGTCCCATATGATCAGCTCCTGATGAAGGCTGGATGGGACACAATAACTCCGGTGGATCCAGTCGCAGCCTAGAATTGCGCTATATGCCGCATGACAGTCTGTGACAAATAAGGCGTAAACCCCTTCTGCTGGACCCACCTTGACTTGTAGGAAGATCAAACCCAATGTTTTGGTCACAGTCCCCGTGAAGTTCTTTAGTGTCAGGGACGTGGATTGGATCTTCTCTTTCTTGATTCCTAGCAGCTGCATGGTTCTGGTGGTCAAGACGTTGACTGCGGCGCCCGTGTCTACCATGATTTTTCCAACCTTGGTGCCGTTCATATGGGCGGTGATATATAATGGCCTCATGTGTTGCGACATTGCGGGTGTCGGCTTGCTGAAACCCAAGTCCTGATCTCTCGCCTCGGTGTCTGCAGCCTCTGCTGCTTCGGCCTCTTTCAGCGTAGGTTTCTTCATGAGAGATGATGCCGATGAAGTGATCTCGAGCAATGGTTTATCAAATGATTCGCCTTCCCCCGCTTGACATTCTTGAGCTGCCACCGGCAAGGTATATCTTGATGACAGTACATATACCATGTTACAAGCAACGTCTGGCATCCGCAGCTGGGGAGCTCAGGTTATCTTCTTCTGCGAACTTGCTTGACATGTAAACCGCCAGCGATCCTTCTTCTTGGACCATGACTTGCTCCTGCTGATCCGCTGCGAAAGGACATCCCCTCTTCGGTGGCCCCTGCTTTGCTGATAAAGCCTCTTCGGATTTCGCAGCCACTATGCTTTGAACTTTCTTAGGCCTCCACTGCATAGTCGTGGACCGATTGTCTTTGCCCCCCAGTCTGTCAAAGATTGAAGATTTGCTCTCTCTTCCTTCGAGAGATATTCTCCGCCAAACGCTAGGTTTGCGGGTTGGTAGCGATTCTTGCTTCGCGGGAGCTAGGGACTTCTCCTGACTGTTCTTCTGGGGAGCGTTGGTTTTTGAAGCCTGTTGTGACATCTTAGGATGCCGCTGGAAAACCCGCGGGGTGATGAACCTTTTAGAGATCAGTGCCTCTACCTGTCTCTGGTATTCTTCTGGAGATCTCACCAACTGCGATGGTTTAATTAACCCCTGATCCAGCGCTTCCAAGGTTCGCTTTGCTTCTCCAAACCTCCGCTAGAGTTTTCTCTTCCTTAAAGAGCTCATCTCCAACGCCTTGCCCTTCTTTTGTGTATACCATCTCCCTTCTTTGAGGGAGGACGTCGACACTGGCAGAATGTAAGGTTTGGTTAAAACCCCTTGCCGCTTATCTACTTGCTATTCTTCCCTCGCGGTCTTCAACTTTTTGAATAA
>JANPXK010000040.1:0-14585 GCA_024704745.1 Rosa lucieae
GTTTCCTTTGTATTATTATTTTTCATCACACTTTATCACTCTCCGGGAATTCCGCCCACTTCTCTCATCCTCCTTCGCTAACTTATAAACCCAAAGCTTCTGCTTGTCCACCAAAAAAAAAAAAAAAAAAAAAAAAAAATCTGAGAAATATCATGCTGATGAGATTTTCTGGGTTTCCTGTATGTGACAACAATTTCGGCCAGACTGGTAGTCCCGTAAATTGAAAGCTTTCCGGGGACGGAAAAGCAAAAGAAATGAGTCCGAGCGGATTGGAGCAGCTCAAAGCACCGAACTTGGTGTCATTGCCGGAAAAAACCAAACGTAATTTATTGGTTCGGTGCATGCGCGTGGGCCTCATTCTCTCTCTGATCGCTTCAATCTCACTCGCCCTGAGCTTCGCCTTCTCTCCCCAATCCAACTGGAACCCCATCCTGGACCGAAACCGAGCCCGCACCGCCGTCTCCGCCGTCTTCTCCACCACCACCGATGACAGCGAACTACCCACCGACATCTCCCACATTCTGTTCGGTCTCGGCAGCTCCGTCGACAAGTGGCGTGACCGGTGCCCCTACTCCGAAACATGGTGGAACACGAACACCACACGCGGTTACGTCTGGCTGGACTCGAAGCCGGAGAATGACGTTTCAGCTTATATCCCGTACCGGGTGTCGGAGAACTGGACCCAGTTCAGGTACGTGCAGTCCCAGTCGGAGGTCCGGATGGCCCGGATCGTGGTGGACAGCTTTAACCTCCGGCTGCCGAACGTGAGATGGTTCGTTATGGGAGACGATGACATCTTCTTCCCTGGTCTCGGTGCTATCACAGTACGATCATAACCAGATGTACTACATTGGCGGGAACTCGGAGAGCGTCGAGCAGGACGTGACGCACGCGTACGACATGGCGTTTGGCGGCGGCGGGTTCGCCATCAGCTACCCGCTGGCGGCGCGTTTGGCGGAGCTGATGGACGGCTGTTTGGACCGGTACTTCAATATGTACGGCTCTGATCAGAGGGTGTGGGCTTGCATGGTCGAGATCGGTGTGCCTCTCACGAAGCTGAGTGGGTTCCACCAGGTACGTACTTTTGATACGTGTCCTGCATTAGGTTTAGGGTTTAATACAGTAACTCCTAGTGATCGACACCTCTGTTTTTTTGTGGAGAAAGCCGCAAGATATGTACCGTAAACAATTATGAAGATAAAAACTATGTATATTCTTTCATTGGTAGTGAACAAGCTAAAACACAATTCCATATTCAATTACTGCTAAACACATGAATCCAGAACACTTGGTATTACTTTATACTGCAGGCCTAGAACACTTTGCACTTAATTAACTAGGGAAAGACGGTCGCCCTAACCGTTCTAACCCACTGTACACCAGTTCGTGCTTTCTTTGGAGTGTTGCATTTGCATTCAGTTTCGTGGCAGAGTCTCCAGAAAGATTCTAGCGACAACAGTAACTTTTCCCACATAGTAGCTTTAATTGTCTCTCTCGGTTGTGTTAACTGTTAAGTACCTACTGCGTTGTACATGAATACATGTAATGGAGTGTACGAATATCATTACCCTAGTATTGGATTTTACATCTTGAACACTTTTGCTGTTTTCGGGTCTACGTAACTGGAACTTAGCACTTCTAATATGGTGTAATTATTAACTGGAAGAATATTATCTAGGGTTAGGGTTTAGTTTTTCTTTCAAAAAATGGGAACATGACCCGTTTGGTATATTGTGATTTTTCAGTTTGACATCAGAGGTGATCCGTATGGTGTTTTAGCGGCTCACCCATTGGCACCACTGCTTTCCCTTCACCACATTGACGCCTTGGAACCCATTTTCCCCGACCAGACCCATCTAGACTCCGTCAAGTCCCTCGTCCATGCATACCGAGTTGACCCGTCCCGGATCCTACAACAGAGCTTCTGCTACGACCGGAGGCGCCAATGGACAGTGTCCATTTCATGGGGCTACACCATTCAGCTCTACCCCTCAATGGTGTTGGCTCTTGAACTTCAGACGCCGTTGCAGACGTTCAAGACGTGGCGGAGTTGGACTAATGGACCCTTCACGTTCAACACCCGACCCGTGAGCTCCAACCCTTGTGAGCAGCCAATCACTTATTTCTTGGAGGATGTTAAGGACGGAAATAGTGGGGATACTCTGACTACTTACAAGAGGTTTGTGAGTGATAAAGGGAAGAAATGTAAAAGAGCAGACTATGCCTATGCAATGGCAATGCAGAGGATCGTAGTCGTTTCAAGGAAGATGGACCCTCAGTACTGGACAAAGGTAACTTCACCTCTCTTTAGTAATAGCACTATTGCTCCTATTTTCCATGAAGGTTGTTCCCATGCATAATGTATTCAATTATTCATTGATTGTACCACACACATGAAATTACTGTTACTACGTACTTTTCTTTACGAGCCCTGATATACACGAGTAATGTTAGAGGAGTCATATTTTCAAACTACAAAGATGAGACCCGTTTGCATTTTTTTGATGTGATTTAGGAAATCTGAATCTGATTTAATTGTGTTGATTGGCAAGAGCAGGCTCCGCTGAGACAGTGCAGCGAGATTGAGAATCGTGAAAGCGTAAGTGGCGAAACGATGCTGATTAGAATTAGGAGATGCACAGCCTCGGAATCTATAACAATATAGAGGGTTAGTCAGCATGGAGAGCTGGGAGGTTACAATACTCTAGGCTAGCTAGAGAGGTTTGTTTTTTGAGGGATTACCATATACTGCTTATAGAGATCAGCACCCATAAGCCATTGCTGCACTTCTATGATTAAGGGTTAGATTAGACCAAAATTGAAGTTATACTGCTTACAGAGATCAGCACCCATAAGCCATTGCTGCACTTCTATGATTAAGGGTTAGATTAGACCAAAATCAAAGTAATAACTCCTCTCTCTCTCTCTCTCTCTCTCTCTCTCTCTTAGCCGCACATCTATGGCAAGAGGTTGGTAATAGTATTTGAGACCAAAGCATGCATGCATGCTTACCCACGCCAAATCCACTTGCATATTGGACTATTGGTCTAGTGTGGCTAAGGCTTAGTTTGAGATTGTTGTGCTGTGAGAAAAAGCACTTCCGAACTTGTTGTGAAATGAAGCACTTTTGATTTTGATGCGAGAAGAAGCAGCTGAGTGTTTGGTAAACTGTTTTTAAAAGTGCTGTGAGAATAAAAAACAATTTCTGAGTGTTTGGTAAGTTGCAAGTGAAAAGTGTTGTGGCTGGGTATAATTACCAAAATGGTTATAAATACTAAAAATGCTACTAAAATACATAATTTTACTTTTTAATCATGAAACCGTATAAAATTATAATTTGTCTCGTGTATTGTTCTTGTACACTTGTTAAAAATATTGATGCATCAGTTTCATCTCATCTTCTATATTAATTACACAAATTATATGATTAATTTTAGATTTTTTTGTTACATATTGCTTGGTCCGAATAAAAGATATGTTATATAACCTTTAATATACAGTAAATTTTTTTACTATTACACAAAATAAGTCCAGAATGTTTGGACTAATTCCTCGACCACAGTTCAAGGAGATCCACTACACAAAATATATTAAAGTCAATTCAAATTTGCAACTAAACGCTAAGTGGATGCATTCATTAGACGTTGTGCAATTGTATTTTTTAACACCTTCATTTCTCATCTTCCCGTCTTATTCATGTGCATCGGCCTCTATCTCTTCACTTAAGGTACATGTCATAATCTGCAAATAGGATTTACAAGAACATCAGAAACAAAAGATTAGAAGGCATAAAGATATCTCATGCCAATCAATTGCATAGTAATTTTGCCAAGAACAAGTAGAAGAACAATTCCAGGTGCGTTTCGAGAGCACAATGGTAATTTAAGTGTGAAAGCAAGAGAAAAAAGTAAACTAGCTAAGCTACTAGAATGAAAATTGATTCCTATCTAAAACTTTGAAGCTGGACCCAGAAACTTAATAGTTTTTCCACAACTCAATGCAAGAAAGGGATTTTTACCCCCTTTCTTTCTCTTTAAGCTCAAGAAACTGATATAAACATTGAAGCCACAACTACGTAACTAAGAATCTATCAGAAATTCCACACCAAATCCTTTGTAGAATTGGTAATGAAAAGAAAAAAAAGAAAAAAAAAAAGAGAACAACAATCCCAAACCAAATAGATTTGATGTTTGATAAAAATCAAATCTAAAATCAGACCAATTAATAATTCAGTAAAATTGTTCGTAAGAGGTTTTACCTATTAGAATATGGAGATGATGCTGAGTTTATGACGAGGATGATTGATGCTCCTCAGTTCAATGACCGTAGAGAAGGAAAGATTGAGGAGAGGACAATCAGAAATAGAAGTCCTCTCTCAAGTTTCTAATAAGAAGAATGATGCTCCTCAGATTTTCAATGACAGTAGAGAGAGTAGGAGGAGAAGTAGAGGACCTCTCTCGATTTCTTCCAATGAGTATGAATGATGCTCAAGTATTTGACTGCAAAGAGAGGAGGAGGAGGAGAATGCGATGGTTTTGCGGCTTTTGCCTCGATAGATGAAGAAAAAAGTCTGAATTCAATGTAAATTTTAGAAAAGAACGAGGACAAAATAGATAGTTTGCTTAACTTCATTAATAGTTCCGTGTTTTCAGCCGTGTTCCGCAAAAGTCATTTTCAAAAACTACTGAAAGTAGCTTCTGATTTCATGCTGCCACAGAAGTGCTTCCGCCCAAAGCAACAATTTTAGAGATTACCAAACAGTCTCACTTTTCTCCATAAGCACTTTTGGACCAAAAGCAGGTTCCAAAATCATACCAAACTGGGCCTAAACCGCACCATATGCCTTCAGGCACACGAATTTGCACGAGTTCTATCCACACAGCATTTTGTCAAGTCAAGGGTAACTTTCATTATGTTAAAGGTGCCAGAGCTCATATGAAAATTGCTCGAAAACATCTCAACATGAATCTTATAAGTTTTGAACATCCAACTTAAAATTAATTGACATTAGTTAAACTGTGAATCACAGATTATACTCATAAAGTAGTCAACGAGTACTAATGGGAGTTCAAAGAAAATTGCAAATGGGCATTGTGGCCAATCCTATCATCGCACGAAGAATACCGCATAGATGGGTTTAATGTGTTGCCTTTTGCTATTCTTTGAGATTATAGGTAAGTGAAAGCTAAAAGCGGTTTACTAATTCTTGTCAATGGCTGAGACTAAAGTGACCTCACAGCACTGAAAATCTGAAACTGCCGTAACTGTAAGACGCCATACCTCATGAAAGGTGATGTTGCCAGCTATGGAGAAGATAAGAGTACAACTGACTCACCTCAGCCTCAGACTCAGCCTATGTTGACCATACGCAACCAAAATCTCAATGAAAGTCCTCTTTTATTAAAAGTTTAAAAAAAAAAAAAAAAAAAAAAAAGTACATCTCATTCGCCTCGGCCTCAGACTCCGCCTATGTTAACCAAACACGACCAAAATCTCAATGAGTGTAAGACGCAATGGCAAAAAGGTCATTGAAGTCCAAATACATGACGGCATATCCAATTCAAACAGAAAAAGAACTAAACACAAGGTACAAAGATGTATTTGTTTTTTATTTATCCTTCATGTAGTAGTAAAATCGCAAATGAAAGGAAGAAAAAAAAGTACAGCCTAAACCTTCCCAGAGACACGCAATGGTATCACCCCAAGATGATCCTTGATATGGAATTTACAAAAAGAACAATCTCTGGTCTATAATATGTCTTCGCATATACTTCTGGATAAATGAAAGGCATAGTTGCTTTACAAGTTCTCGTTCACTTGTTTCACGAAAATTGGCTTTTGCATATCAGTATATCACCATTTCCATCACAAATTCACAATGATCTCCTACATTTGACTTCCGCATCAAATGAAGTATTATTTGCAAAACAAGGTTTCACGTGTTTCATTTCCGGTTGTTGGATTTACCCTGTTAATATAACAGATGTGTCACCATAAATGAAACATATTCGTGAAGACATAATCTACAAAAGAAGTATCTTACCCATCAGCAATTTTGCAAAGATATTCCCGCTGATCATCTCTCAAAGGAACGTCTGTGAAGTCTGACCAGATAAAAGGCAAATCATCCAAAATGAGTTACATACTTGAATTACAGAAATCTTGTTAACGACAAAACTAAGCTATGCGTGTTTGACCCAAGAAGTGAAATATTCCATTTACTTTTCCAGGGAATATTAAGGCTCATAGAAGTTTCCAACTGTAGAACTAGCCAAAGACAACAGAAACAACTCGTGGTAAAGTGAAAGTGAAAAAGCTAATATCTTTGTTTTTTTAACTTAATTTTCTACTGTTTGTAATACATAACTTACTAGCATGGATTTGAGAACACGTTGAGGCAAACTATTTAAAATATCACCATTGAGCAAATGTTTTCTGTTTTTCACATACCTGCACCTGTGATAGTTGATCCTTTGAAAGAAGTGTTGCCTGTAGTAAATGCACCTTCCAAGTTAGCATTGCTCAAATTTACCTGGAAAAAGTAGTACATGCATGGTAAGAACACTAGAAGGCATTACGGAGACTTTACTTCTTTATTTCTTTGCTTTGACAAGATTTGAACCTTAGGCCTAGTGGAAGCCCAATTCAACCTTGCCAGTTGCCACTAACACATGAGTGGACCAAGGGATGGAGAAATAACTCAATACAGTCGGGCTGAAAACAAGCAAAACTTTTAAAAGGGAATCTGAAAACCGTCCGGGGTTCCAGTAAACTAGTAAAATTCAAGGGTACATTCCTCATAATAGTCCAATTAATTTGGCCGGAAACATCTAACAATTTCATTGTCACTACATCTCCATAATGAAAACAATGATTATGACAGGGACAAAGAACTAAGTGAACAATTTTGAGCGTGTTAGCTTCAATGGCAAGGGTTTAGGCCTGTAAACTTAATATTCAGGGTTGAGTCATGCTCAACATTATGCTTTTCACAAGCAAACCAGAACCTAACCTAAGCTGAACCTTATGAAGACAGGACTATCTATGTCCCCAATTGGCACAAAAGCTCATTGGCCATAAAAGTCCACATTGGAATCCAATATGCCCCAGGCTCCCAGCACTGGGATATTCACACACATACTGTACAAGTACACACATTGTAATAGCCCTCTCTACCTTTTCTTCACCGTTTATCAGCATAGGTTGTATTAAACAGGTAATCTGATGGTGAAAGATCTATATAACGATATGAAGAGACTGCAGAAGTATTTCTTATAAATCGAACAGGCATAAGAGTTCCATCAATGCTCACCTTT
Source organism: Rosa lucieae (assembly GCA_024704745.1). Classification (NCBI taxonomy): domain Eukaryota; kingdom Viridiplantae; phylum Streptophyta; class Magnoliopsida; order Rosales; family Rosaceae; genus Rosa; species Rosa lucieae. Next base: position 7,317 of record JANPXK010000040.1, read on the forward strand.
GTCACATTGGCCAAGGAAAAGTCTGCACCTCTTAGATCAGCATCAGAAAGATCAGCCCCTGGATAGCGAATATCATTCACGGTTTATCAGCTATATGCTTAATCTCTAAACAACAAAAATAAACAAAACAGCATTAAGGAATTTCCTAAATCACATTATACATATTCACCATTACTATGAGAACTAATTAAATTAACGTTGATACCTGTTAAATCAGCATCAAAAAAGCTAGCTCCTAACAACTTTGCGGCATGAAAATTCGCCTGCCTCAATATGGACTGTAACAAAATGAATCGCATAAACTCAGCACAAAATACGAAACAATTGCAGGTAAGAAATGTGTGTGTGTGGTGGTGGTGTGTGTATCATTGAAATTTTACTGATTTGGACCGTTTTGAAGTCCTGCTTGACCAAAGTCAAGCCGCTGAAGTCCTTCCCGGTAAGGTCCTGCCCCCTAGTCACCTCTGAACCGTAGGGACCTCCACCCTTCCATCCAAAAAAACAGAAACTAAATTCACTACACAATCTTAATTTTTCCATCACCGAAAACACATATCGAACATTAACCCTTACGATATAGGCGAGCGCAGGGTCGGCCGCGAACAGAGAAGCAGAGAGCGCGGCGATCAGGCTGGCCTTGCAGACGGATTCTCCGATTTGCAGCGCAAGGTTTCTGGAAGCTTCGGATTGAGTCTTGAGTACCTGCGAAGAAAGAAACTGAGAGAATCAGAGGAAGAGGCGTGAGAGTCTGAGAAGGAAGCTGGGGCGGCGCAATGTACCTGGGGCGAAGGATAGCCGGAGAGGGAGAGGTGTTGGCGGGAAGGGTTTGGGATTTTGGAGCACATGGAGATGTTGAGAAGCGCCATTGGGAGTTTCCAGTGGATAATGAGAGAGAAATCTGAGTGGATTTATGGGCCGCGTGTGTCGTCGGTTGATGATTTTTTTTTGAATTAAACATATATATGTCATTAAAACAGTAAGGCCAGAATGACCATTACATATCCTTCCGCTATCATATACAGATAGTCAAGAAGTTGCGATGTAAACACCACGGTGATACATAGACTAGATCATCCATTAAAACAATTCATGCTCACTTATTCTAGTGAGCCTATGTACTATGAACAAGCATAGTAATAGGCAACATATTCTAAACGGCTACATCTTTTCCTTGCCCTTGAAGCTAGGGCTAGCAGTCTTCCCCGAGAGAGGTAGGAAAGCACATCTTCAGCAGAGACTGAGGTCTTTGGCTTCGGAGGGTTCTTGTTTCGGGACCCTAAAGGTCTGCCTCTTTTCTTCTGGTGGTTGGGCCCTCGGAGACATTTTCCTGAGGCATCATCCCCTCTGCAGGGACTAGCATCCCTCCCGGCGTCTCCACAAGTCCCAGTGACTTAGCAGAAAACCTAATGTCGGTGGCCAGTCGTTTAACCTTCTTTGCAGGTGCCGGTGCGCTAATACTGCCAACACTAAGCTCCTCTAGCATGAGCTTGATCTTCTTTGGAGAGGTAAAGGGAGAACTAGGCCTGCCTCTCTTCAAAGGAGATTGTTCTGTTGGAGGTATTAAAACGAGTTGCTTATTTGCTTCCTCAGTTGTCTGCAGGTTAGTATGGCGAAGCACCATAGGTTTACGCAGCTTGGTGGAGGGACCAGAGCCAAACAAACTGCGAGCCACAGGAGGTAGAATAGGTGTTTGAATCCCTTGAAAGCGGAATGCACCTCCAGTGAAATTGCATTGCGCAGAACCGGCGAAGGAACTAGGTAGTTCCATCCGATGCACTGCCGACTTTGGGTCAGAGTTCTGGTGAGCGTTCTTTCCTGTAAATTGGCAATTTCCATTCTCATGAACAATAAAACCACAATCACGACAGCGGCCAAGAAGGTTTTCAAAGAAAAAGGATATTTCCTCAATCACTCCCGGTGCAAGTTTGAGGGTTTTGGTTAGGAAGAAAGGTTTAGCGATCTGATGCGCCACATGAACCCTAACATCCCAGACACCTTGAAATGCTTGTCGTCCCATTCCCTGCCGGCAACCGAAGCAACATTCATGATTGTGTTCTTTACCTCCAAGGCCGGTGGTATGTTACGAATCTTCACCCAAAAGAACAGTTCATCCATCTGGATTGCAGTGGGAGATTTCAAGCCATCATAGTCTTGGATGACGACTGGAGCACGCTGGAAATACCAAGGACCACCTTTTAGTACCTTGTTTCTATCCTTGCGCAGATCGAACGCTATCACAAAGCGTTTCTGTGCCCTTTCTTGGACAGTGAAAGCAGCATTGAGAACCCATACGCGTTTTGAAATAGCGCGCAGATCGGGTGCCTTAAACGGCTTTGTTGTGAGAGGCCGTGCAAGGGGTAGGCCTGAGAGCCGCGCCTGGTATCCGCACCCGGCATCTTGGAGAGATCCACCACATCGTCGCCAAGAAGAGCCAGCGACGATGCAAAGCTTGCTGCAACCTCCTCAATCGTTGCCATGGAGAGGGTGTACGAGGAGAAGGACAGAGTTTAGGGTTTCTGGCGTCAGAGCGGCGCCTTAGGGTTTTTCTGTGTATGAAACACTCATGAATAATAGAAAAGAGATTCAAAATCAAAGAAAAAAAAAAAAAAAAAAAAAAAAAAAAAAAAAAAAAAAAATGTCGTCGGTTGATGATTAAGCGCGCTTAATCAGAAGAAATGCACGTGAGATTAATGATATTTTTAACAATATTTATTTATTTTTTAATTAAATTTTAGCTAAAATAACAAAATATCATTTTAGTTAATCACTTTAGAAATACGTTTGCATTAGTCATCACTATTTTAGTTAATTTTAATTATTTTTTAAAATTAAATAGAGGATTAGGCGATATTAGTTCTTCTACGATAGTCGATTTAGGGTGACCAGCACCCACCCACAATCTCGAAAGAAAGGGGGTCATCGTAACGGGGAACCCACCGCCCATCCCTCTATTTTATGTTATTAATAAAAGAAAGAAAATACAAGAAGAGAGAGAGGGACATGAACCAAAACATCTCTGAGAACAAAATGAAGTAAAGTACTCAAAGTGAACACTAAGCAATAGTTACAAACTTATGGATAAAAGAAGGACATGTAGTAAACATGCTATATATATGACCACGAGCGCAGCAACCACATATATGGAACATGCCCTATAGTTCATCAGCAACCGTGATGCAGAAACCACCACAACCCAAGCCCACCTTTTCATGGAGTCTATCAAGCTCCACAGAATTAGCTAATACAGAAATTCAGTAAACATTGTAGATTGTGAACAAAAGCAGCCGAAGCACAAGGAGGGCAAGAGTCCCACCAATAATGCCCCATATGATCCGCCCTATAGTTAGCTAAGCAGTCAGCCACTTGATTCTCTTCTCGATAAATATGTGAAAATCGAATCTGCATAAAGGAGAGAATGGTACAACAATTTACCCAATCAACAGTTAGACGCCAACAGACTGAGCAATTTTTGTTACAAGAAAGTGAATTGCTACTGCTGAATCACACTCAATCCAAAGAGAAGTGCATCATTTTCCTGATGCTATTGTAACTGTATGAATAATGGCTTGAAGCTTTACTTCTAGGGCAGTAGCAATACCCATGGAACCAGCAAAACAACTCATATAATTGCCCAAATGATCACGAAAAATACCTCCATAGCCTGCAAGCCCTGGCGTCCCACAAGCAGCACCATATGTATTAACCTTTAATTGAAAAGCACAAGGAGCATGCCAATTTACTTCACAAATTTGATGTGTTCTTGAGGCTCTACCACTGATTCCAAGAGCACTAAAAATACAAAGCTCACCTACTAAGTTACGCATAATTTTGAAACCCCAAGAGTCAACCTCTTGAATTTGCAGCTTGATAGAGTGAATCAAATAATCAACCGTTAAGCGACGCTCATGATCAAATCGAATAGAATTTCTAGCATTCCAAAGAGAGTAGAAGCCAGCTCCCATCATTCGATCCCCACTAGAGCGATTGCAATTGAGTACCAATACCATGTTGCAGTGGGTAAGAGAAGAAAGCGTATATATCCAAGAAATAAGTATTGACTTTAAACCAAGATAAAACTGCGGAACAGACCTTCATAGAGAAAGAGCACTAAAAAAAAAGGTGGTGGGTTGTCTCAACAGATGCATGACAAAGATAGCACATAGAAGCAAAAGAAAAGCCTCGCTTAAGCAATAGATCATCTGTCAAAAGCTTACCATGAAGAAATTCCATAAAGTAACAAAGTTTCGAGGGAAAAAACACTGACGCCAAACCCATCTATCCCAAGGAACAATTGCCTGTTTACTCCTCTTCAACTCATAGCCTATAGATAAAGATAAGTTCCCATTAGAAGAATCCAACCACACTAGCCGATCTTCCATGTCTGAATAAGGAAGTCTAATAGCTGAAATTTTTGACCAAAGTGTAGCAAGATCAGCAATTAAATTAGTAGAGCAGTACCAAGAGCCATCTTTGATGAAATCAGAAACTTTGGCACATAATAACTTGCCAAGTTGATGGTCAATACCCAATGTGTCAACAACTGAACCATTAAGCTAATTACCATGCCAAAAATCAATTGAACGACCATTGCCCACAATCCATTTAGAGCTGTAGAAAATATCCATAAACAAGGGTCGCATGCTAGGCCAAATAGATGATTTTTTATAGTAAGAACATGGCTAACCTGAACGTTGAAGAAACCGAGTAGAAAAAAAAAAAAAAAAAAAAATAGCCGATGGTGTAGACTTAGTTAAGAAATCCCAAAAAAAAATTTAGGAGGAAATCTTTATTAAGAGCCGTAATATTATGAACTCCAAGACCACCCTCCTTCAACGGAGCACAACACTTTTTCCAAGACACCGGATGATAGGCTCTAGAAGACACATTGCCAGTCCAAATAAAATTCCTTATCTAATTTCAAAGTTGTTGCAATACAGTCTTTGGCCAAGCATAAATTGTGAAACTATGGGAAAGCATACTAACCACCACAGAATTGACCAGAGTTACCCGTCATGTCATGGAGAGAGAATGCCTTCTCTAATGGGACATAACATTACGAATTTGATCAGCCAAGACTTGGAAGTAAATTTGCTTTGGTCGGCCAACAAAAATTGACACACCAAGGTACATGAAGGGAAATTTACCCACTGGAATACCCAACCAAGAATATATTAGAGTACGACGATGAACGACTGACTTGCCCAAATAAACATGAGACTTGGTTTTGTTCACCAACTGGCCCGAGTTGAGTCTGTACTCCTCAAAGAAAGCCATAAGATTTAGTAGGCTTCTTTTATCTCCTTTTCAAAAAACCATTATATCATCAGCAAATAAGACATGAGAAGGGACTTTCACAGTATGAGGAGAGGAAATATCTTGGACATGCCCCATATCAACCAAACGCAAGATACCACGGCTAAGAACCTCTTCAGCAAGACAAAAGAGAAGAGGAGATAGTGGATCACCTTGTCGAACTCTGCGGCTACAACCAAAAAATCCCTCTGGAGAGCCATTAAATAAGATGGAGAGGCTAGATGAAGCCAATATAGAACTAATCCATTCTACAAAAGTTGCATGAAAACCAAAAGCATTAAGAACCCTTTGAAGGAAGTCCCAATTCAGAGTATCAAAGGCCTTTGCTACATCAAACTTAATAGCAACATTCCCTCTATGAGATTTATTATCCAATAAGTTAACACATTTAGAAGCCAGAAAGACAGATACAATCAGGGATTTGTCTTCCTTTCTGAAAAGCAAATTGATTAAGCAATATAATCCTGGAAGCAATAGGAGCAAGACGGTATGATAGTATGCGAGTAATAATTTTAAAAGAAAAATTAACCATAGCAATGGGCCGAAACTGAGTGATAACATTAGCTTCTTAAACCTTTAGAATGAGCGCCACAAAGTTGGAATTTAGATTGGGCAATATATAACTTGATTGAAAGAAATACCTAACAGCACGGACCACATCCAACCCAACAACATCCCAACAAGCCTGAAGAAAATGACCAGTATAACCATCCGAACCTGGGGCACTATCAGCATTCCTGGAAAATGCAACATTTTTGACATCTTTAGCATAAGGAATAGCAAGTAAAGAACAATTTTCTGAATTTTTTTCAACCAAACCTGTATCATCAATATTTCCATCATCTGAAAAGGCATTTGTGAAATGTTGAACGACATGATCACGCAAAATATTAACATCATCCACCAAGTCATTTCCAATGCGAAGAGAAGTGATAGAGGAGCGTGCTCTTAGATCTTGCCAAAGTATGGAAATAGGCAGAATTTCTGTCACCTTCCTTAATCCATCTCACCCTAGCCTTCTCTACCCATAATTTTTACTGAACCAATAAAGCATTAGACAAAGCATCGATATCCTAGGTTAAAAGCTCCTCAACATGACGCACTTCAGTAAACCCATCAAGAGATATGGCTAGTTGAATTTTTTCAAGGGCAGCAAGCGCATTATCCACAGCAGTATGAACGTTACCAAAGGCATTAACATTCTACTCCTTCAGAATAGCTAGTTTTAAATTTACATTATTTATTAATTGAATAAGAATCGTTTAACTTCATTTATAGATTACATATAATAGCTTAAAAGAAATGTTTTAAATTTACAAAAATAATAGAGTCACTACTAGAATTTACCCTTTTAGTCACAAAATTATAGGTGACAAACCTTAAAATTGTGACCTATTGTAAAAATGGGTCACAAAATTTTTAATTTCGTCACCCATACTTTTATGCTTTGGACCAACAATGTTTTTGTGACGGAGGGGCTAGAGTTGGTGTCAAAAATTTCAAAAATTTTTGACACTAATTCAAGGACCTGTTGTTAGAAAATGCGGGAAAGCAAAAATATCCAAAAGCTTTTGCATAAAATTTTTAGGATCTAGAGGCAAATTTTCCGCCATTCGGACTAGCCAAAACGCTGGGCTTCAGAATAAAAAAAAGGTAAATTGCATTTTCCGTCTCTCCTCACACATAAAATGAAAAGAAAAAAAAAATTAGAACACTGAGAGTAGCTGAACCCAGAAATCAAAATCCCTTCTCTCTCGCGTGACGGCGTGAGAGAAGTTTGGGTTTCGAAAAGTGCAAAAGTTTGTGGAACTCAGTTGTGTAACTTGGAGAATATGGCTGGGAGGGCCGTGCGACGAGTCCTGTCTGCAGTGGCAAAAGAAGTTGTAATTGATGGGATTGAATAGGGAAGGTCCTCACGACGAAATCACTTAATAGGGAGGCTTTATTCAGGAAGAT
>JANPXK010000042.1:0-73157 GCA_024704745.1 Rosa lucieae
AAGGTATGTCCACTCTTTCTTCTCTCAGATCATGGCAATGCTTAAAAGCTTATACACTCAAGTATATGTGAAAGATAGCAAGTATATCACATAATGTAAGAGATGAAAGCACATGTATAATTTTCTTTTAAAGATCTCATGAAGGATATCAACTACTTGCACAGATGGACCCAAGCCATAGGTTCAACTCTTGTAACTCATCTCCACATCAAGGGCTGTCCCATCTTAAGGATCAAGAAGGTCTTCTTAAAGGTTGTAATGGGGCCAAGGCTCAAGGTTTTAAGAAATGAAGGATAAGGATTTATCAAAGTGTCCTAAAAACCTAGTAGAGCTCATGTAGATGTAGAGACCTCAAGGAATCCACCAAGGCATCGCAAAAACGTCACTTTCCCTAGAGGTAACATAAAAGGGGCCTAATGTCTTCATTTTGGGCCCAATCTTCATTGTAAACTTCCCTTGACTCTAGTGGAATGGACAAAGGCCAAATTTTTCTGTAGTGGGCCTTCAATTCAAAGTAAACTCCAAAATCACTAAGTATGGGGGACTAGAATCCATAAACATTTCTTTTCTTTTCTAGCCGTACACAATTTTCTTTTCATTTCATTTTTCACGGCTTTCACATATATTTTTTTTTTCTTTATGGACAAGTCTACCCCCACACTTGAGCTTTCACCTCTTCTCAATTTTCATCCTTAGCACCAAATCCATGTAGTATGTCTCAAAAGATAGCTCCACTAAGTTCTTAGAACAAAGGGTAAGGTTGTAACTATACTAAGCTTCATGGTTAAGGGTTTTAAGGGTGATGAATAAAAAGGCTCAATGTAGGCTCAAAGGGGCTTATCTAGGGGGGTCCCACGACGGGCACAATTAGGGACACAAGTTCATTTGGCAATGGTGGTAATTCCTAAGGTGCCTCTATCCCTTCCAGAATCAGGGCCATGTATTGACAAACGTTTCAACAAGCACAAGAGCGAATTCTAGCATTCTCTAGTCCATCAAACTTAATCTATGACAAGTAGTCAATCAAATGAAGAATAATGAGATCATCAAAATATCGCCAAGAAATTAAGAATATATTTCATTTATCACTCCAAAAAAAAAAGGGACATGGGCTCAATTATCTCACATGGGTTTATATGAATCAAAACTCATCCTAACATGCTCATATTCTGTACCCAAGTTTCGAAATCCATATCCACTACACATGCATATATTTCTCATATATCTCAATTAACCAAAGAATACCATGTTTAAAAATCATCTCAATTTTGTGATCCTCTTTTAGTCATGATTTCAGAGATATAGAATCATCCTAGACAGTTGAAAGGGCATCCTAAGACTCAAAACAAAAACAAAAGCAACGAAAATTTTTAAATTTTTTTGACATTTTCCAATTTTTTTGTATTTTTCAATATATGACTCAAGATAAAAGTATAAATCCCTTCCCCCACACTTAAATATTGCATTGTCCTCAATGTAATCAAGAATAAGCATGCAATGAAACACTTAAGCATATAGGGATGAAATTTACGAAAATAACTACTAAAACAAAGAAACGAAAAATAAAAGATAAGGATAAAGAAAGCAAATCTGATTTGCATGGGTTGCCTCCCAAGTAGCGCTTGGTTTTAACGTCTTCTCAGCCTAGACGTGGTTTCCTCTTCTCCTCAGTTGGTGGAACCTTCAAAGCCTCCCTTTGGGTTTGGAATTGTGTTGCTCGGAAGCTTACCACTCTCATGAAACTTGGTCATGAAGTCCACCACTTGTCCCATTTGCTTCTTGAGCTCTGCAATGTCCTTGGCATTGGTCTGTTGTCCTTGAAGCAAAGTCTGTGTGGCACTAGTCAATGCCTGAGTGGAATTAGTCAATGCCTCTATCGTCTTATCATAGTGAGAATTGGAACTCCCTACGTTGTGTTGAGGAGGCATGTAAGGTCTTTGATAGGGAGGTCCTTGAGGACGTTGGAAACTGCCACCAAGAGGGTTCTGAACATTTTCATTGTTGGTCCACTTAAAGTTGGGGTGGTCCCTCCATCCAGGGTTATAGGTATTCGAATATGGATCATACCTTGGACGTTGGGGACCCCCTTGGTTCCCTTGATAGCCTCCTATAGCATTCACAGACTCCCAACCACCATTCTCACTCAGTTGAGGACATTGATCCGTAGGATGTCCTTGGGTAAAGCATACCCCACAAGCAGAGGGTCCTCCATGTCCTTGAGTAGTCGCCACCTTGTTCACAAGAAGGGTGAGCTTGCTCAATTGATCCGCAATGGCAGGACTAGTGCTCACCTCATTTACCCTACGAGTGGTTTGTCTCACACCCTTATACTGTTGGGAGTTTAGGGCACGATTAGCTATAAGTTCCTTCCCAACAGTAGGTGACTTATCTACAAAAGCTCCTCCAGCTGCAGCATCAAGCATTTGCCTCTCCAAGGGTAAGAGTCCTTCGTAGAAACATGTGAGTAGAGTCTCATCCTTCATCTGATGTTGAGGACATTGTGCAAGTAAGGAGTTGAACCTCTCATAGTAAGCAGCGTAGGACTCATCATGAGCTTGCTCTATTCCACTGAGCTTCTTCCTGAGTGTGATGACCTTTGAAGCTGGGAAGTATTTTTCCAAGAAGGCCTTCCTCATTGTTTCCCATGATGTGATACGTCCTGCAGGCAGTTCATATAGCCAATCCTTGGCTCTATCAGCTAGAGAGAATGGGAATGCTCTCATCTTAAGAAGGTTCTCATCTGCCCCTTGTGGTTGCATGTTTGAACAAACAGATTGGAATTCTCGTATGTGCTTGTTAGCATCCTCCATATTAAGGCCATGGAAGATAGGGAGCTTGTTCAACAATCCACTCTTAAGTTCAAACTCTGCTTGTCTTCCAGCTGCAGGGGCAGGGTATACTATGCCTGTAGGAGGTCCTCCTTCGACAGTTGCGGTGGAAAGTTCCCTAATAGATGCCATTCTTTCTTCCTTGACTTCTTCAGGTGGTGGTGAAGGTGGTGGTGTAGAGTTGGATGAAACCACAGGTGAAGGTGAACGTGAAGGCGGAGATGGACTTGGTGTAGGTGATGTAGACTCCTCAGAACAGTAGGTCCTCTTCCCTTGCTCGTTAAATGTGTACTCTTTGTATGTTGAAGGAGAAGGGCTTGTGAACTCAAGGAGTGAAGGACCCTTCAAACGAGCGAGCCTTGCTTCAATTTCCTTTATTTTAGATGGTCCAAAAGGCTCGGTCATTCATAGAAATCCTGAATATCATTAAAATTAAAAGAAGTTAGTAAAGTGTGAAGTGAGGTAATTACAAATTAGTGATTTATACATCAACTTCACTATTCACGAGTCACTATTCATGACTTTACTATTTATGATTTATACAAGTATAAAGAGAAGTATAAATTACAACTATCCACAATCTTTTCACAAATAAACCACTTAAGAAATTTATACAAGTATAAAATGTACAAAACACACAAATTACAAGTGGAGGTTATGTTCAAGTATCTTATTATCTTTACAAATAAAGTTAATATCTCAATTGATTACAAGTTGTAAGTCGAGCCCAATAAAAACCACTACTATTGGTGAGCTACGATCTAGGGATAGTCGCCCAGACATAAGTCACTTTCCTTTGTTTCAGAAGGCTAGATGGCCAGATTAAGAGGTAAGTGAGAGGAATGACTCATTTTGGTGACACTACGGAGGCTACTCCCTCATTGAGGTTTAGGCACAGTCTATAGTATCTCTGAGATCCAATTGAACCCATCACCCAGGGTCTCAACCTAAGACACCACCTATGTGCCCCTTACTCAGCTTGAAAAGAACTCATGTGTTAGACAGTTCTCCAAATGCTAATAAAAGCCGCCCTCAACCTCATAAGACCTTAGAAAGGCACTAATGAAGGGTTAAGGCCAATATTAACAAAAGGGCCCTTATCTACTCATACGATTTTACACACTTATAACAATAAAAAATTTAACGATATTTATGATTAATTCTTTACATTTCTTTTGTTTAGTAAGATTAGACACATTTTACACAAAATTTTCAAACTAGACAACAAACAAACGTCACAATTCTTTTTTTTCTTTCTTCTTTTTTTTTTTTTTTTTTTTGTTTACGAAAATATTACAGATATTTCTATTATTTCCTTTTCTTTACAATTATTTGCAACACTTAGGTACGGGAACAGGGAGTCTCGATGTGCAATGGGACTGAAACAGCTACCCTTCTCAAGACTATGTTTAATCCAATATACCTTAGTGAATCACAATATTTTCATTTGTTATATATATCATTGATTTCAAATTCAATTCCAAGCGGTAAATCAAGAGGACGTGCGGCCCAAGTATAGTCGTCTAGACACAAAGTCCCTCTTACATCCTTTGGGCAACCTTACTGAAATGGCCAGGTAGGGGAGAATCCATTTTGGCATGAGCTACTCCCACATTGTGGTTTAGGCCCATTTGCATGCACTTCTGGATTCAAGAACCTGTCATGAGCGTTGTCCCCTTCCTAGACACCATCCCACATAGGCTATACTTACTTGGATGAAAAAGGTCCTAAGTGTGAAGACAGTTCAATGAATGTTAATAAAGGCCGCCCTCAACCTTAAGGGACATGGACTAGGTACCAATAAGGGGTTTAGGCCAATATTAATAAACACGACTTCACCTATTCCTTCTTTAATTTACAACCTACAATTAAACTTGTGTTCAACAATAAAAATAACAACCTAAGTAATTAATTAACTAATTAACTAACAATTAAGAGGATTACAAACAATTGACAAGTAATTTTTTTTTTCTTTTTTTTTTTTCGAACACACATATAAACAAAACAAATATTCACAATATGACAAATGATTTTTCATTCCCCGGCAACAGCACCAAAAATTGATGCGCCCGAAAGCAAGCGCATAATTTAACCCTGAAATGTCATTAGTAGTATAAAGTAAATAGGGATCGTTCTATTCCGGGGATTGAGGGTACACCTGTCAATGTAGGACAAACAAATAATTAAAATTAAAACAAAGTATAATATTTACAAAGATATAACAAAATATATACATATTTACGAAATGGGGGGATTTTGTTTTTGATTTTCAAAAATTAACCTAAGTAAAGAAAACAATTAAAATGCAAAAACATAAAAACACAAATGGAATGAGAGAACAAAGATCAAAACCGAAACATATGATTAAAATTGATTCAAACCCTAATATTGTTCATCTAAGTCATGAGAAAGGAGTTGATCATGTGAAACATTCGAAAGCAAATGAATTCCCATTTTTTACTTTTTAATGCTAATTAACCTAAGCGAAAGCACCTAGATTAATCCTATCAAACATGCAATCAAACCCTAGAAAGCTAGTCAATCATGTCATGTTTAAAGCATTACACATAAAGAAAGGCTATCAACTCAAGTGTACAACTTAGTATGGAAAAGTCCACCTAATTGCAATTCTCTTTAATTAAATTCGGTTTTTGTCCAAAACCTTTACTACTTTGATTCAAGTTTACACAAAACGAAAAGTCGATTTCATGTTCTTAAACCTAGCACCATTCATATCGAAACCCTAAGTGTTTGCAACCACATAAGATTAAAATACGAAAGATATCTATAAAGCAAATTTAATTAAACAAACTCACATAAGCAACCTTCGAATCACAATATATGAATCTGAAAATTCTCAATTAATCATAAAATTCCAGAAATTAACAATTGCTCAAACATATATGTCAACTAAGGCAAAACCAATGAAACACAAAGCAAAGGTTACAAAGAAGAATCGGGTTACACCGTGGATGGAGATGAGATGAACGAATTGATGATGTGGTCTCTTGAATTTCGAAAGCAATCTTCAAGGATGGTGATGGATGAATGCTCACGGCTTCTCTTCTTCCTCCTTGGCCTTGCTTGAACTTCGTGGTTTGCCCTAGAGGATGGAGAAACTCACGGCTATCTAAGGAACTTTTCTGATTTTTCTAAGTTGTGAACGTAAAGGAGAGGACCTCCTTGACGTTGAGAATGTGTGAGAATATATAGGGGACGGCCCCTAGGTGTCCAAGCCGTGTAAAACCCTAACAAACCTCACGGCATGTGCTTGATAACTCCATATAATTTCCTCCAATGCTTGCTTGCCACATAAGCCCTATGAGGTGGTCCAACCAATCACAAAATTCTCTTTTAATTCCCTAGAAATAATGCCGAAATTCCTTGAGATAATTTCTGATTTTTCTTGTTCAATTTCGGCCAAACTTCCTTTAGGAATTCCAGGAATGAATCTAGACTCCTTTTGAGCTTTTCTTGGTCTCCACACAAATTTTCCTTCCTCAAAAGTCTCTAGATAATATCTTTGCCGAATTCTCTAGGGTTTATCTTTACTTTGCACGGCTCATTCCTTCTTTTCCTCTTGGCTTGGACGGCTAGGAGTCTTCTAGGGTTTATCTTTTGATTTATTTCCATAAAAATAGCCCTAGAAAATCTCCATAGAAAATCTTCTCTATTTTCTGATTTTTGGACGTCACCTCCTTGTTTCTCTCTCCCTTTTGGACTGCAAAACTCCCCTAGGGTTTATTCATGTGTCAAAAACCCTAGTTGTATGGGCTTTATGGGCCTTTTATCCATTTGCCGAAAATCCACTTCATTCTTGAGAGTTCTTGGGCCTTGTTGCTTCTCATTCAAGCCTTGTCATCTTCCAACGTCACAACACTTTATTTTTCCATTTCCTTTTCATAGTAACGTTGGAAACTTCATTGGTGAGCTTTCCTCCTTTTCGCAGGGTTTCCTGGTTGGACCAGGAAAACTTCTTTTCTTCATTTCTGCTCATTTCTGTGGCTCATTGTTCTTCATCTTTGCTCCCCTTGGTGTTCGCAAGCTCCTCTTTCCATTTGTGAGTTCATTTCCACTTTTTAGCTCGGAGGTCCTGAAAATAGAAACTGGTAAGAAAAATAGAAACTTTCCTAAAATGAAAAATGGCAACTTTCCTAAACTGAAAATGGGAAACTTTCTAAGAAAGAAAAATAGAAACTATCGAAAATGGAAACTTACTAAAAATGATAAATAGAAACTACAAAAATAGAAACTTTCTACAAATAGGAACTTTCCCAATCAAAGAATGGAAACTTTCCTAAACAGGGTTTTAATAAGGAATTAACGCAAGAAATGTAGGGAAAAACAAGTAAAACGTCGCATTAAAATGCTCCTATCAATAAACAAGTATAAAGCATGCAAAGCATAAATCAAGCATGGCATAAGAGTTAACGCAAAAAATCCTAAAACAAAGAAAAATTATGAAAATAAAAGGGAAGGAAGAGTCAAAGAAAGCAAATCTGCGTTGATGGCTCCTCCACAGCTACGGTTGAAATGGGTTGCCTCCCATGCAGCGCTTAATGTTTAAAGTCTTTCAGCCTAGACTTGGCTCATTCACTTCCTTAGTTGGTGGCGCCACCAAAGCCTCCCTTAGGGTTTGGAATTGTGTTGCTAGGAAGCTTCCCTTGCTCATGAAACTTACCCATAAACTCCACTACTTGACTCATTTGCTTCTTCAGTTCAGCTACATCTGTGGATATGGCATTGATTTGGTTCCCATGATGAGTTTGACCTGCAATCAAAGCTTGAGTAGATTGAGTTAGTGTCCTGATCAATTCATCATTATTAGAAGAAGCATTTGAATTAAAATTTGAAGAATTATAAGGAGTAGAGTTAAGAGGGCCCTGAGGCTTTTGATAAAAGCCATGAGGACGTTGTTGGACGGCTTGAGGACCATTTTGCACGTTTTCATTGTTCCTCCAACGAAAGTTAGGGTGCTCCCTCCATCCAGGGTTGTAAGTGTTTGAAAATGGATCGTTTCTTGGAGGTTGACCACCTTGTTGGAATCCTATGGCGTTGGCACCTTCAAGTCCTCCTTCCTCCATGAGTTGAGGGCATTGGTCAGACACATGCCCTTTCATTGAGCACACTCCACATGCCAAGACTTGTCCATGCGCTCCCTGAGACACTAGAGAAGTAAGTTTGTTAATTTTTCCCTCCAATTGAGCTAAAGTACTTACCTCATGGACCCTTTCACGTGTGGTGGTGGATGATTGGAGCATTTTAATGCGACGTTTTAACTGCATTTCCCTATATTTTTCTGCGCCATTTCTTTGAAAAATCCCTGTTTTGGAAAGTTTCCATTCTTTGATTGGGAAAGTTCCTTATTGTAGAAAGTTTCCATTTTTGTCTTCATTTCTCATTTTTCATTTCTCATTTCTCATTTCTCATTTCTGGCAAGTTTCCATTTTTCAGTTTAGGAAAGTTTCTATTTTTCATTTTTAGTAAGTTTCTATTTTCATTTTTAGAAAGTTTCTATTTTTGAGTATAGTTTCTATTTTCAGGACCACCGAGCTAAAAAGTGGAAATGAACGCACGAATGGAAAGAGGAGCTTGCGAACATCAAGACGAACGAATATGAGAGAAAATGGCCCACACATTTGAGCAGAAATGAAGAAACAAGATTTCCTAGTCCAACCAAGAAATCCTACGAAATGGAGGAAGGCTTCCCTAGCAAGTTTCCAACGCAACCATGAAAAAGAAATGGAAAAATATTATGTTTTGCGTTGGAAATTGAGAAGGCTTGAAGAAGAAGCAACGAGGCCCAAGAACTCTTTGAATTTTCGGCAAAATGGATCAAGGCCCATCAAAGCCCATGACATTAGGGTTTGTGACGCAAACCCTAACCCTAGGGTTGTTTTTCCTTGAAAATCAAAGGGAGGAGAAGAAAGTGGCGTGAAAAATCAAGGGAAGAATCAAAGATTACGCAAGAGATTTTCTAGGGCAACATTTATGGAAAGAAGGCATTCCTAGAAACCCTAAGCATGCCTTGGCCGAAATATTAAGGAGAAAATCAGAAAATATTCAAGGAATTTCGGCAAGAATATATTAGGGTATCTTCTTGGAGTTTTATGATTGGTTGGATGACACACTAGGGCTTATGTGGCAAATTCTCATTGGTGGATGGCATGTGGAATTATTAATTTAATTCCTTGAGAAAATAATCAGAAATTCACAGCTTGGAGATCAAGACATGCCGTCCCCTATATACTACACCCTAGACGTTCCAAAAAAACCACCCCATAATTCAGAAAATTCTCTCTACGCGAAAGCTCTCTCCATCCTCTAGTGCATTCAACGTTTCAAGCAAGGGAGAAGAAGAAGAAGAAGGAGCCGTGAGCATCATCATCCATCCTCCACCTTGAAGCTTGCTTTCGAGATTCAAGAATCCATAACGTTTCATCCTTCATCCCCATCTCCATCTCACGGTGTAATTCAACCTCTTTCTTTGTAATCTTGCTTTGTTTCGTGAGAATTGTTTCTAGTTGACATTCATGTTTGAATAAAGTTTAAATTCTGAAATTTTATGATTGAATGATGATTTTCGATTTCTATGTTGTGATTCCATAGTTACTTTTGTGTGATTGTTCGATTGAATTTGCTTTATAGATAACTTTTGTATTTTAATCTTATGTGGTTGCAAACACTTAGGGTTTTGATATAATTGGTGCTAGGTTTAAGAGCATGAAATCGACTTTTCGTTTTGTGTAAACTTGAATCAAAGTAGTAAAGGTTTTGGACTGATACACCTCGAAAGGAAGCGCACAATTTAACCCTGAAATGTCATTAGTAGTATAAGTAAGTAGGGATCGTTCTATTCGGGGGATTGAGGGTACACCTGTCAATGTAAGAGAATATAAAAAATTAAAATAAAACAAAGTATAATATTTACAAAGATAAACACTATTCACGAAATTAGGGGGGTTTTAGGTTTTTGGTTTTTCGAAAATTAAAGAGAATTAAAACTAAGTATAAACAAAAACACAAATACAAGAATGATATGTAAGAAACAAAGATTAAAACCAAGTTCATGATTGAATTCGAATTAACTTCATATTGTTCTTCCAAGTCATGTGAAAGGAGTTGATCATGTGAAACATTCGAAAGCAAACGATTTCCCATATTTTACTTTTCAACGCTAATTAATCTAAATGAAAGCACATAGATTAATCCTATCAAACATGTAATCAAACCCTAGAAAGCTAGTCAATCATACATGTTCAACGCAAGAAGTTCAAGGAAAGGCTATCAACTCAAGTGTACAACTTAGTATGAATAAGTTCACCTAATTACAATCTTCTTCAATTGAATTCGATTTTTGTCCAAAACCTTTACTACTTTGATTCAAGTTTACACAAAACGAAAATTCGATTTCATGTTCTTAAACCTAGCACCAATTATATCAAAACCCTAAGTGTTTGCAACCACATAAGATTAAAATACAAAAGTTATCTATAAAGCAAATTCAATCGAACAATCACACAAAAGCAACTATGGAATTGATGTCGCTTTTGGGAAGCGACCAATTTAACCCTGAAATGTCATTAGTAATATAAAGTAAATAGGGTTCGTTCTATTCCGGGGATTGAGGGTACACCTGTCATTGTCAAACAATTAAACAATTAAAATTAAAACAAAGTACAATATTCACAAAAATATAACAAAATATATACATATTTACGAAAAGGGGGGATTTTTGGTTTTTGGTTTTCTATTTTCGAAAATAAAATCTAAACTAACAAAAACAATTAAAATGTAAAACATAAAAATGCAAATGAAATGCACGAACAAAGATCAAATCGGAATTCATAATCAAAGTTAATTCAAGTTCATCATTGTTCATCATAGTCATGCAAGAGGAATTGATCATGTGAAACGTTCTAAGCAAACAATTCCCCATATTTTACTTTCAACGTTAATTAATCTAAGCGAAAGCACCTAGATTAATCCTATCAAACATGCAATCAAACCCTAGAAAGCTAGTTAATCATAACATGTTTAACGCATTAAGCATCTAGAAAGGCTATCAATTCAAATGTGCAACTTAGTATGAAAAAGTTCACCTAATTGCACTCTCCTTTGATTAAATTTCGGTTTTTGTACAAAACCTTTACTACTTATTGATTCAAGAACACAAAACCAAAAAGTTGATTCATGTTCTCAAATTCGTAGCAACATTCACATAAAAACCCTAAATGTTTCGAACCATTCAAGATCATCATACAAACGATTTCTATCATGCAAATTTAATCAAACACTCACACAAAAGCAACCATAAATCACAATATATGAATCTGAAAATTAACAATTAATCATAAAATTTCAGAAAACAATACTTGTTCATACATATGAGCCAACTAAGGCAAACCAACGAAAATTACAAAGCAAAGGTACAAGGAGAATCGGATTACACCGTGATGAAGATGAGATGAATGAAGTGATGGTGGTCTCTTGAATTTCGAAAGCAATCTTCAAGGTGGAGGGTGAATGGTATGCACGGCTTGTCTTCTTCTTCCTTGGCCTTGCTTGCACTTCGTGGTTGCCCTAGAGGATGGAGAGGAGCACGGCTAGGCTAGAGAGTTTTCTGAATTTTTCTCAAAGTATAAACGTAAAAGTGAAACTAGGAACCCTTGACGTTGAGAGAAGAGAGGAATATATAGGGAACGGCCATAAGGTCTCCAAGCCGTGTGAAACCCTAAGAAACCTCACGGCATGTGCTTGATAACTCCACATAATTTCCTCCAATGCTTGCTTGCCACATAAGCCCTATGAGGTGGTCCAACCAATCACAAAATTCTCTTTTAATTCCCTAGAAATATTGCCGAAATTCCTTGAGATAATTTCTGATTTTTCTTGTTCAATTTCGGCCAAACATCCTTTAGGAATTCTAGGAATGAATCTAGACTCCTTTTTGAGCTTTTCTTGGTCTCACACACAATTTTCCTTCCTCAAAAATCTCTAGATAAAATCTTTGCCGAATTCTCTAGGGTTTATCTTTACTTTGCACGGCTCATTCCTTCTTTTCCTCTTGGCTTGGACGGCTAGGAGTCTTCTAGGGTTATCTTTTGATTTATTTCCATAAAAATAGCCCTAGAAAATCTCCATAGAAAATCTTCTTTATTTTCTGATTTTTGGACGCCTCTTCCTTGTTTCTCTCTTGCAATTTCACGGCAAAATATCTTAGGGCTAGGGTTTGCGTCACAAACCCTAGTTCCATGGGCTTTGTGGGCTTTTATCTAATTAGCCGAAAATCCAACAAGTCTTGAGAGTTTTTGGGCCTCCATGCGTCACTTCTATGCCATGTCATCTTCCAACGTCACAACACTTTATTTTTCCATTTCTTTTTCATAGTAACGTTGGAAACTTCATTGGTGGGCTTTCCTCCTTTCCGCAGGGTTTCCTGGTTGGACCAGGAAAACTTCTTTTCTTCATTTCTGCTCATTTCTGTGGCTCATTGTTCTTCATCTTGTTCCCCTTGGTAATCGCAAGCTCCTCTTTCCATTTGTCAGCTCATTTCCACTTTCTAGCTCGGAGGTCCTGAAAATAGAAACTAGTAAGAAAAATAGAAACTTTCCTAAAATGAAAAATGGCAACTTTCCTAAACTAAAAATGGGAAACTTTCTAAAAATGAAAATAGAAACTACTGAAAATGGAAACTTACTCAAAATGATAAATAGAAACTTCAAAAATAGAAACTTTCTACAAATAGGAACTTTCCAATCAAAGAATGGAAACTTTCCTAAACAGGGTTTTACTAAGGAAATAACGCAGAAAATGTAGGGAAAAACAAGTAAAACGTCGCATTAAAATGCTCCTATCAAATTCCCCCACACTTAGCTTTTGCTAGTCCCTTAGCAAAATCACACTAAGACTCACACTAAAATTTACAGACTCTACAAACAAGACTCTATTGCCCTTCAACTATTTGTCTCAGCAATCTCTTACTTTCACAACACCAAGATTATCACTTAACCAAAATTCAATGTTAGGCATTCGAGGGTTAATTGAAACACATAATTTACACATACACAAGTAGGACTTGGTTGTAACAATGGTGATGGTTCTGTTAAGCACGTTTCAAACAAGTCTGATTCAAATCCTCACAAGGTATATCCACTCTTTCTTCTCTCAGATCATGGCAATGCTTAAAAGCTTATACACTCAAGTATATGTGAAAGATAACAAGTATATCACATAATGTAAGAAACGAAAGCACATTGTATAATTTTCTTTCCAGATCTCATGAAGGATACCAACTACTTGCACAGATGGACCCAAGCCATAGGTTCAACTCTTGTAACTCATCTCCACATCAAGGGCTGTCCCATCTTAAGGATCAAGAAGGTCTTATCAAGGGTTGTAATGGGGCCATGGCTCAAGGTTTTAAGAAACAAAGGATAAGGAATTTAACAAGGTGTCCTAAAAACCTAGCAGAGCTCATGCAAATGTAGAGAGACCTCAAGAAATCCACCAAGGCATTGCAAAAACGTCACTTTCCCTAGAGGTAACATAAAAGGGGCCTAATGTCTTCATGTTGGGCCCAATCTTCATTGTAACTTCCCTTGGTCACTAGTGGGTTGGACAAAGGCCAAAGTTTTCTGTAATGGGCCTTCAATTCAAAGTAAACTCCAAACTCACCAAGTATGGGGGACTAAAATCCATAGAAATTTCATCTTTTTCTTTCTTTTTATTTTCTAGCCGTACACTTTTTGTTTTTCACTTTCTTTTTCTCGGCTTTTTCACACATTTTTCTTTCATGGACAAGTCTACCCCCACACTTGAGCTTTCACCTCTTCTTATCTTTCAATATTGACGCCAAAAATCTTCAAGTAAAGTCTCAATTTAGCTCCACTAAGTTCTTAGAACAAAGGGTAGGGTTATAGCTATACTAAGTTTTAGGTTAAAGATTTTTAAGGGTGATGAAAGAAAAGGCTTAACGTAGGCTCAAATGGGTTTATCTAGGGGAGTCCCACGACGGGCACAATTAGGGACACAGGTTTATTTGGCAATGGTGGTAATTCCTAGGGTGCCTCTATCCCTTCCAGAATCAGGGCCATGTATTGACAAACGTCTCAACAAGCACAAGAGCGAATTCTAGCATTCTCTAGTCCATCAAACTTAATCTATGGCAAGCAATCAATCAAATGAAGAATAATGAGATCATCAAAATATCGCCAAGAAATTAAGAATATATTTTTCATTTATCACTCCAAGAAAAGGGACATGGCTCAATTATCTCACATGGGCTTTATGAATCAAAACTCATCTTAACATGCTTATATTCTGTACCAAAGTTTCGAAATCCATATCCACTACAAGGCACATATTTTTCATATATCTCAATTAACCAAAGAATACCATGTTTAGAAATCATCTCAATCTTATGATCCTCTTTTAATCATGATTTCAGAGATATAGAATCATCCTAGACAGTTGAAAGGGCATCCTAAGACTCAAAACAAAAACAAAAGCAACGAAAATTTTTAAATTTTTGACATTTTTCAATTTTTTTGTATTTTTCAATATATATGACTCAAAACAAAAGTGTAAATCCCTTCCCCCACACTTAAATATTGCATTGTCCTCAATGTAATCAAGAATAAGCATGCAATGAAACACTTAAGCATATAGGAAAGAGATTTACGAAAATAATGACTAAGTACAAAGAAAAAAAATTGGAGGAGTAAAAGGGAAAGAGAAAACAAATCTGCGTTGTTGACTCCTCCACAGCAACATCTGAATTGGGTTGCCTCCCAAGCAGCGCTTAATGTTTATAGTCTTTCAGCCTAGACTTGTACCTCCATTTAATTCTCAGGGTTTGGAACGTTTTGGAGGGGTACGGCCTCCACTTCATGTTCCACAAATGCCTCATAGTAAGGCTTCAAGCGGTGGCCATTCACCTTGAACTCGTTATTGGTTTGTTCACTCTTTATCTGCACAGCTCCATGAGGAAACACATGAGTGATGATAGGAGCATTTTAATGCGACGTTTTAACTGCATTTCCCTACATTTTTCTGCGCCATTTCCTTGAAAAATCCGTGTTTTGGAAAGTTTCCATTCTTTGATTGGGAAAGTTCCTTATTGTAGAAAGTTTCCATTTTTTGTAGTTTTCATTTCTCATTTCTGGCAAGTTTCCATTTTTCAGTTTAGGAAAGTTTCTTTTTTTCATTTTTAGTAAGTTTCTATTTTCATTTTTAGAAAGTTTCTATTTTAAGTATAGTTTCTATTTTCAGGACCTCCGAGCTAAAAAGTGGAAATGAACGCATGAATGGAAAGAGGAGCTTGCGAACATCAAGACGAACGAATATGAGAGAAAACGGCCCACACATTTGAGCAGAAATGAAGAAATAAGCTCTCCTAGTCCAACCAGGAAATCCTACGAAATGGAGGAAGGCTTCCCTAGCAAGTTTCCAACGCAACCATGAAAAAGAAATGGAAAAATAATGTGTTTTGCGTTGGAAAATGAGAAGGCTTGAAGAAGAAGCAACGAGGCCCAAGAACTCTTTGGATTTTCGGCAAAATGGATCAAGGCCCATAAAAGCCCATGGAATTAGGGTTTTGTGACGTAATGGAGATATTTTTGGGAATTAAATTTGATTTTGCCATGGGAAATCATGAAGATAATGTGAAAAATCAAGAAGAAATCAAGGAAAAACGTTGGAAATATTATAGGGAGAGTTTCAAGGGATTGTGCAACAAGAAAAAGCTCAAAACAAGTCCAGATTCGTTCCTAAAGCCCCTCAATATATTTTGGACGAAAATAAGGAATAAAATCTGCATTTTGTCATGAAAATCAAGAGAAAATCAAGGGATGACGTTAAAGGTAGTCCATGGAGAGATTTAAGGAAGAAAAGGTTCAAAAACAAGTCCAGATTCGTTCCTACAATTCCTAAAGGAATTTTGGCCGAAAATAAAGAAGAAAATCAGAATTAATTCATGGATATTCAGCAATAATATATTTGGGACTTATTTTGAAGGCTTTTGATTGGTTGGATGACACACCAGGGCTTACATGGCGCTACGTGATTGGTCGAAGCTATGCAGAATTATTAAATAATTCTTTGGGAAAATAATAGAAGATTCATGAAGACTTGGAGACCAAGGCCAACGTCCCCTATATATACTCCCTCATTCTTGACGTTTTGGACACCACCCCATAATTCAGAAAATTCTCTCTACGCGAAAGCTCTCTCCATCCTCTAGTGCATTCAACGTTTCAAGCAAGGGGAGAAGAAGAAGAAGGAGCCGTGAGCATCATCATCCATCCTCCACCTTGAAGCTTGCTTTCGAGATTCAAAAATCCATAACGTTTCATCATTCATCCCCATCTCCATCTCACGGTGTAATTCAACCTCTTTCTTTGTAATCTTGCTTTGCTTCGTGAGAATTGTTTCTAGTTGACATTGATGTTTGAACAAGGTTTATAATCTGAAATTTTATGGTTGAATAAAGGATTTTCGATTTCTATGTTGTGATTCCATAGTTGCTTATGTGTGATTGTTCGATTGAATTTGCTTTATAGATAACTTTTGTATTTTAATCTTATGTGGTTGCAAACACTTAGGGTTTTGATATAATTGGTGCTAGGTTTAAGAACATGAAATCGACTTTTCGTTTTGTGTAAACTTGAATCAAAGTAGTAAAGGTTTTGGACAAAAATCGAATTCAATTGAAGAGGATTGCAATTAGGTGAACTTATTCATACTAAGTTGTACACTTGAGTTGATAGCCTTTCCTTGAACTTCTTGCGTTGAACATGTATGATTGACTAGCTTTCTAGGGTTTGATTACATGTTTGATAGGATTAATCTATGTGCTTTCATTTAGATTAATTAGCGTTGAAAAGTAAAATATGGGAAATCGTTTGCTTTCGAATGTTTCACATGATCAACTCCTTTCACATGACTTGGAAGAACAATATGAAGTTAATTCGAATCTAATCATGAACTTAGGTTTAATCTTTGTTTCTACATTTCATTCTTGTATTTGTGTTTTTGTTTATACTTAGTTTTAATTCTTTTAATTTTCGAAAAAAAAAACCAAAAACCAAAAACCCCCCCTAATTTCGTGAATAGTGTTTATATGTGTAAATATTATACTTTGTTTAATTTTAATTGTTTAATTGTTTGATAATGACAGGTGTACCCTCAATCCCCGGAATAGAACGATCCCTACTTGCTTATACTACTAACGACATTTCAGGGTTAAATTATGCGCTTGCTTCAGGCACATGAAGTGATAACAAAAGGCCCAATCCAACGAGAACGAAGCTTATCTGGGAAGAGTTTGAGACGAGAATGGAAGAGAAGAACTTTTTGACCCACAACAAAAGTCTTCCTTCGAATCATTTTTTCATGGAATGCCTTAGTCTTATCCTTGTAAATTTTAGCACTCTCAAAGGCATCATTCCTTATCTCCTCTAACTCTTGCAATTGCAACTTCCTATGAAGCCCAGCTGCATCCATATCCATGTTGAACTGCTTCACAGCCCACCAAGCTTTGTGCTCCAACTCCACAGGTAAATGGCAAGGTTTGCCATAGATAATTCGATATGGTGACATACCTATGGGAGTTTTGTATGCAGTTCTGTAGGCCCACAGAGCATCCTCTAAACGCAAGGACCAGTCCTTCCTGTTGGGGTTCACAGTCTTCTCTAATATCCCTTTAATCTGACGATTAGAGACCTCAGCCTGCCCACTAGTTTGTGGGTGATAAGGTGTAGAAACCTTATGTGTGACGTCATATCTCTTCAAAAGAGCCTCAATCGTCCGATTGCAAAAATGGGACCCTCCATCACTAATGAGAACTCTAGGCATTCCAAACCTACTAAAGATGTTAGACTTGATAAAATCTGCAACAACCTTAGAGTCATTAGTTCTAGTGGCCTTTGCTTCCACCCATTTGGAAACATAGTCCACTGCAAGTAAGATATAGAGAAACCCAAAAGATGAAGGGAAAGGTCCCATGAAATCTATACCCCAGACATCAAAGATTTCCACAGTTATGATATTAGTCAAGGGCATTTGATCTCTAGGACCTAGGTTTCCTGTTCTTTGGCACTTATCACAAGTTTACAATAGGCATGTGCATCCCTAAACAATGTTGGCCAATAGAACCCAGACTCTAATACCTTAAATGCAGTCTTCTTAGACCCAAAGTGTCCCCCACATGCTTTAGAATGGCAAAAAGAAAGTATGGCAGTTTGTTCATATTCAGGCACACATCTCCTAATCAGTTGATCAGGGCAATATTTCCATAAATAAGGTTCATCCCAAACATATTGCTTAACAATTTTCTTTAGCCTATCCTTATGAGCACGTGACATGGTATCAGGAATCTTTCTAGACACAATATAGTTCACAATATCTGCATACCATGGTTCACTTACCTGAAGTCCAAAGAGCTGCTCATCTGGAAATGTCTCCACCAAAGGGAGATGATCTTCTTCATGCACCAAGCGACTCAATGGTCAGCTACCACGTTTTCACTACCCTTCTTGTCCTTGATTTCTACATCAAACTCTTGCAAGAGTAGGATCCATCTGATAAGCCTTGGTTTCGCCTCCTTCTTGGTCATCAAGTATTTTAAAGCTGCATGGTCAGTAAAGATAGTAACTTTCGTACCAAGTAAGTAAGAGCGAAACTTTTCAAGGGCAAAGACAACTGCAAGGAGCTCTTTCTCTGTGGTGGAATAGTTCATTTGTGCATCATTGAGAGTCCTTGAGGCGTAGTAGATGGCATAGGGTAGCTTGTCCTTCCTTTGCCCCAAAACAGCTCCAACTGCATAGTCAGAGGCATCACACATCAACTCAAAGGGCAAGGACCAATCCGGAGGTAACATGATGGGGGCAGACGTCAACAACTCCTTAAGCTTGTCAAAAGCTTCTTGACACTCCTTGTCAAAGTGAAAGGGCACATCCTTCTGGAGTAGTTGACATAAGGGTCTGAAACCTTAGAGAAGTCCTTGATGAACCTCCTATAAAAACCTGCATGGCCAAGGAAAGAACGAATCTCTCTCACAGAAATGGGAGAGGGTAAGTGACGCACAATATCCACCTTGGCCTTATCAACCTCTATACCCCTAGCAGAGACAATATGTCCTAGAACTATCCCTTGTTGAACCATAAAATGGCATTTTTCCCAATTAAGTACAAGGTTAGTTTCCATGCAACGTTTCAAAATTATCTCCAGATTATTAAGACAATCATCAAAATTCTTTCCAAAAACTGAAAAGTCATCCATGAATACCTCTATGATTTTCTCAATATAATCTGAAAAGATACTTACCATACATCTCTGAAACGTACCTGGAGCGTTGCAAAGTCCGAAGGGCATACGTCTGTAGGCAAATGTTCCAAAGGGGCAAGTGAAGGTTGTTTTCTTGTCTTCATTTGCAATTGCAATCTGGTTGTAACCAGAGTATCCATCCAGAAAGCAATAGTAGTCATGTCCAGCTAGGCGCTCAAGCATCTGATCAATGAATGGCAGAGGAAAGTGATCTTTCCTTGTGGTTGCGTTGAGCCTCCTATAATCAATGCACACTCTGTGGCCTGTGACTGTCCTTTGGGGCACCAGTTCGTTCTCAGCATTCTTTACCACAGTGATCCCAGACTTCTTGGGCACGACCTGAACTGGGGAGACCCACTTGGATCTGAAATAGGGTAGATTACCCCACAATCAAGGAGTTTGATAACCTCCTTCTTCACAACTTCCATCATTGGAGGGTTGAGACGGCGTTGAGCCTCTCTAGTGGGTTTAGACCCCTCCTCCAGAAGTATCCTATGGACGCAAGTTGTAGGGCTGATTCCCTTGATGTCCGCCAATGTCCATCCTATGGCGGTCTTGTGTTGCTTCAACATTTCCACCAACTTCTCTTCTTGTGGAGTCGTTAGTGCAGAGGACACAATCACTGGTAAGGTCTCCTTGTCCCCTAAGTAGACATACTTCAAATGGTCTGGAAGAGGTTTTAGCTCAAGTTCTGGGGCCTGGACCACTGAAGGTAAAGTCTTGTTAGTGGATAACGAAATGGACAAGGGAGAAACAGACTTACCTATATAGGGAGATGCCTCAAGGAAGGAGACGTTTTCAATGATTTTCTCCTCACAAGTGTCTTTCAACTTGTCCTCTGAAATGGTGACTCCTTCCTTTGTATAGCCTACCCCACTCTCAAGGGTGGTGACTAAGGTATCCTCATGCATAATGTCAAACATTTTCTGCGCAAGTTCATCCAAAATATCAGTAGAAAAACAATCATGAACCTCTAGGGGATACCTCATGGCTTCAAAAATGTTAAAGCCTATAATGTCACCATCGAACTCCATTGTAAGAGACCTTCATACACATCAATCTTCGTCCTAGCTGTCCTTAAGAAAGGACGTCCCAAAAGTAATGGAGTGGAACTCACAGGGGAGTCCTCCATTTCTAAAACATAAAAATCTGCTGGGAAGATAAGATGGTTAACTTGTACAAGCACATCCTCCAACAAACCTCTAGGGTAGGCATTGGATCTATCAGCTAATTGAATGATAACATTGTCAGATTTAAGTTCCCCTAGACCTAGGGTTTCATAAACAGAGTAGGGCATAACATTAACAGATGCTCCTAGGTCTAGCATGGCATTCTTAAATCTAGAATTACCAATAGTACAAGGAATGGTAAAGCTTCCAGGATCCTTACACTTTGGAGGAATCTTCCTCTGAATTAGGGCAGAGACATTCTCACTTACCTTTACCACCTCCTTTTCACGGTTTACTCTCCTAGTAGTGCAAAGCTCTTTGAGGAACTTGGCATACTTAGGGACTTGCTTGATGGCCTCTAGGAGGGGTAGGTTGACTTGCACCTTCTTGAAAGTTTCCAAGATAGCTTGGTCACTTTCATCCTTCTTAGATTGGGCAAACCTGCGTGGGAAGGGCATGCAAGAAGAAGAAGGGTTAGCAATAACCGAATTTGTTAAGTTAGGATGACTACCTTTTATTTCCGGTTTTGCCCTTGATGGTGAGGATGCCTTGGTCTCTTCTGTGGACGTTGCAGGGTCCTTCTCAATACCCAACTTGGTGGGTTCTTGATCTTCCTCAATCTCTATGCTCACTTGGGCCTTCTTTGACCCCTTTGGTTGATCCATGAACTTTCTTCCACTCCTTGTAGTAACAACTGATGCATTCTCCACATTAGGGTTAGGTATGGTGTTACTAGGGAGCTTTCCAGTTTCGTGGATCTTGCTCATGAAATCCACAACTTGACCCATTTGCTTCTTTAGCTCTGCAATGTCCTTGGTGTGGGTCTGTTGTCCTTGAATCAAAGCTTGAGTGGAATTTGTCAAGGCTTGTGTAGAGCTAGTCAAGGCTTCCAACGTTTTGTCATAGTGAGACATTGAAGGTCCAGAGTTCTGTGGGGGAGGCATGTAGGGCCTTTGATAAGATGATCCTTGGAATGAAGGCCCTTGTGGACGTTGGAAATTCCCACCAAGAGGATTCTGAACGTTGTCATTGTTGGTCCACTTGAAATTGGGATGGTCCCTCCATCCTGGGTTGTAAGTATTGGAGTAAGGGTCATGTCTAGGACGTTGAGGTCCTCCTTGATATCCTCCTTGATACCCTCCAATAGCATTCGCAGATTCCCATCCTCCATTCTCATTGAGTTGAGGGCATTGATCTGTAACATGCCCTTGCATAGAGCATACTCCACAAGCTATGGTTGCACTTGGTCCCTTGGAACTTACCACTTGGTTCATGAAGAGAGTAAGCTTATTCAGTTGATCCTCAATGGCAGTATTCTTGCTTATCTCATGTACTCTACGAGTAGAGTGTCCTATCCCCTCATATTGTTGGGTGTTTAGGGCACGATTAGCTATCAGTTCCTTCCCAACTGCAGGTGACTTATCCACAAAGGCTCCTCCAGCTGCAGCATCCAACATTTGCCTTTCCAAAGGTAGGAGTCCTTCGTAGAAACATGTGAGTAGGGTCTCATCCTTCATCTGATGTTGAGGACATTGTGCAAGTAAGGAATTGAACCTCTCATAGTAGGCAGCATAGGACTCATCATGGGCTTGCTCTATTCCACTGAGCTTCTTCCTAAGTGTGATGACCTTAGAAGCTGGGAAGTATTTCTCCAAGAAGGCCTTTCTCATTGTCTCCCATGAAGTGATACGTCCTGCAGGAAGTTCATATAGCCAGTCCTTGGCTCTATGAGTTAGAGAGAATGGAAATGCTCTCATCTTCAGAAGATTCTCATCTGCCCCTTGTGGTTGCATGTTTGCACAAACAGATTGAAATTCTCGAATGTGCTTGTTGGCATCCTCCATATTAAGTCCATGGAAGATAGGGAGCTTGTGTAACAGTCCACTTTTAAGTTCAAACTCTGCTTGTCTTCCAGCTGCAGGGGCAGGGTATACTATGCCTGAAGGAGGTCCTCCTTCAACAGTTGCGGTGGAAAGTTCCCTAATGGATGCCATTCTCTCTTCTTGGACTTCTTCAGGTGGTGGTGAAGGTGGTGGTGTAGAGTTGGATGAAACCACAGGTGAAGGTGAACGTGAAGGCGGAGATGGACTTGGTGTAGGTGATGTAGACTCCTCAGAACAGTAAGTCCTCTTCCCTTGATCGTTAAATGTGTACTCTCTGTATGTTGAAGGAGAAGGACTTGTGAACTCAAGGAGTGAAGGACCCTTCAAACGAGTGAGCCTTGCTTCAATTTCCTTTATTTTGGAGGGTCCAAAAGGCTCGGTCATTCATAGGATTCCTGAACATCATCAGAATTCAAAGAAGTTAGCAAAGTATAAAGTAAACTAATTACAAATTAATGATTTATACATCAACTTTACTATTCACGAATCACTATTCACAAGTTACTATTCATGACTTTACTATTTATGATTTATACAAGTATAAAGAGAAGTATAAATTACAAATCATCCACAATCTTTTCACAAATAAACCACATAGGAAATTTATACAAGTATAAAATATACAAAACACACAATTTACAAGTGAAGGTTATGTTCAAGTATCTTATTATCTTTACAAAATAAAGTTAATATCTCAATTGATTATAAGTTGTAAGTCGAGCCCAATAGAAACCACTACTATTGGTGAGCTACGATCTAGGGATAGTCGCCTAGACATAAGTCACTTTCCTTTGTTTCAGAAGGCTAGATGGCCAGATTAAGAGGTAAGTGAGAGGGAGGACTCATTTTGGTGACACTACGGAGGCTACTCCCTCATTGAGGTTTAGGCCCCTATCGGCTACTCCCACATAGTGGTTTACGCACGGTCTATAGTATCTCTGAGGTCCAATTTGAACCCATCACCCAGGGTCTCAACCTAAGACACCACCTATGTGCCCCTTACTCAGCTTGAAAAGAACTCATGTGTTAGACAGTTCTCCAAATGTTAATAAAAGCCGCCCTCAACTTCATAAGACCTTAGAAAGGCACCAATGAAGGGTTAAGGCCAATATTAACAAAAGGGCCCTTATCTACTCATACGATTTTACACACTTATAACAATCAAGAATTTAACAATATTCACAATTAATTCTTTACATTTCTTTTGTTTAACAAGATTAGACACATTTTACAAAATCTTTCAAACAAACGTCACAAATTTTTTTTATTTTTCTTCTTTTCTTTTTTTTTTTTTTTTTTTTTCCACTTTTTACGAAATTAATTACAAATAGCTCTATTATTTCCTTTTCTTTACAATTATTTTCAACACTTAGGTACGGGAACAGGGAGTCTCGATGTGCAATGGGACTGAAACAGCTACCCTTCTCAAGACTATGTTTAAGCCAATATACCTTAGTGAATCACAATATTTTCATTTGTTATATATATCATTGATTTCAAATTCAATTCCAAGCGGTAACCCAAGAGGACGTGCGGCCCAAGTATAGTCGTCTAGACACAAAGTCCCTCCTACATCCTTTGGGCAACCTTACTGAAATGGCCAGGTAAGGGAGGGCGACCACAAGAGGTAGAATCCATTTTGGCGTGAGCTACTCCCTCATTGAGGTTTAGGCCCATTTGTAAGCACTTCTAGATTCAAGAACCTGTCATGAGCGTTGTCCCCTTCCTAGACACCATCCCACATAGGCTATACTTACTTGGATGAAAAAGGTCCTAAGTGTGAAGACAGTTCAATGAATGTTAATAAAGGCCGCCCTCAACCTTAAGGGACCTGAACTAGGTACCAATAAGGGGTTTAGGCCAATATTAATAAACACGACTTCACCTATTCCTTCTTTAATTTACAACTCACAATTAAAATTCATATTCAACAATATAATTAACAACCTAAGTAATTAACTAACTAATTAACTAATTAACTAACAATTAAGAGAATTACAAACAATTAACAAGTAAATAATTTTTTTTTTTTTCTTCTTTTTTTTCGATCACAACATATAAACAAAAACAAATATTCACATATGACAAATGATTTTTCAATCCCCGGCAACGGCGCCAAAAATTGATGTCGCTTTTGGGAAGAGACCAATTTAACCCTGAAATGTCATTAGTAATATAAAGTAAATAGGGATCGTTCTATTCCGGGGATTGAGGGTACACCTATCATTGTCAAACAATTAAACAATTAAAATTAAAACAAAGTACAATATTCACAAAAATATAACAAAATATATACATATTTACGAAAAGGGGGGATTTTTGGTTTTTGGTTTCATTTTTTCGAAAATAAAATCTAAACTAACAAAAACAATTAAAATGTAAAACATAAAAATGCAAATGAAATGCACGAACAAAGATCAAATCGGAATTCATAATCAAAGTTAATTCAAGTTCATCATTGTTCATCATAGTCATGCAAGAGGAATTGATCATGTGAAACGTTCTAAGCAAACAATTCCCCATATTTTACTTTCAACGCTAATTAATCTAAGCGAAAGCACCTAGATTAATCCTATCAAACATGCAATCAAACCCTAGAAAGCTAGTTAATCATAACATGTTTAACGCATTAAGCATCTAGAAAGGCTATCAATTCAAATGTGCAACTTAGTATGAAAAAGTTCACCTAATTGCAATCTCCTTTGATTAAATTTCGGTTTTTGTACAAAACCTTTACTACTTATTGATTCAAGAACACAAAACCAAAAAGTTGATTCATGTTCTCAAATTCGTAGCAACATTCACATAAAAACCCTAAATGTTTCGAACCATTCAAGATCATCATACAAACGATTTCTATCATGCAAATTTAATCAAACACTCACACAAAAGCAACCATAAATCACAATATATGAATCTGAAAATTAACAATTAATCATAAAATTTCAGAAAACAATACTTGTTCATACATATGAGTCAACTAAGGCAAACCAACGAAAATTACAAAGCAAAGGTACAAGGAGAATCGGATTACACCGTGATGAAGATGAGATGAATGAAGTGATGGTGTGGTCTCTTGAATTTCGAAAGCAATCTTCAAGGTGGAGGGTGAATGGTATGCACGGCTTGTCTTCTTCTTCCTTGGCCTTGCTTGCACTTCGTGGTTGCCCTAGAGGATGGAGAGGAGCACGGCTAGGCTAGAGAGTTTTCTGAATTTTTCTCAAAGTATAAACGTAAAAGTGAAACTAGGAACCCTTGACGTTGAGAGAAGAGAGGAATATATAGGGAACGGCCATAAGGTCTCCAAGCCGTGTGAAACCCTAAGAAACCTCACGGCATGTGCTTGATAACTCCACATAATTTCCTCCAATGCTTGCTTGCCACATAAGCCCTATGAGGTGGTCCAACCAATCACAAAATTCTCTTTTAATTCCCTAGAAATATTGCCGAAATTCCTTGAGATAATTTCTGATTTTTCTTGTTCAATTTCGGCCAAACTTCCTTTAGGAATTCTAGGAATGAATCTAGACTCCTTTTTGAGCTTTTCTTGGTCTCCACACAAATTTTCCTTCCTCAAAAATCTCTAGATAAAATCTTTGCCGAATTCTCTAGGGTTTATCTTTACTTTGCACGGCTCATTCCTTCTTTTCCTCTTGGCTTGGACGGCTAGGAGTCTTCTAGGGGTTATCTTTTGATTTATTTCCATAAAAATAGCCCTAGAAAATCTCCATAGAAAATCTTCTTTATTTTCTGATTTTTGGACGCCTCTTCCTTGTTTCTCTCTTGCAATTTCACGGCAAAATATCTTAGGGCTAGGGTTTGCGTCACAAACCCTAGTTCCATGGGCTTTTGTGGGCTTTTATCTAATTAGCCGAAAATCCAACAAGTCTTGAGAGTTTTTGGGCCTCCATGCGTCACTTCTATGCCATGTCATCTTCCAACGTCACAACACTTTATTTTTCCATTTCTTTTTCATAGTAACGTTGGAAACTTCATTGGTGGGCTTTCCTCCTTTCCGCAGGGTTTCCTGGTTGGACCAGGAAAACTTCTTTTCTTCATTTCTGCTCATTTCTGTGGCTCATTGTTCTTCATCTTTGTTCCCCTTGGTAATCGCAAGCTCCTCTTTCCATTTGTCAGCTCATTTCCTCTTTCTAGCTCGGAGGTCCTGAAAATAGAAACTAGTAAGAAAAATAGAAACTTTCCTAAAATGAAAAATGGCAACTTTCCTAAACTAAAAAATGGGAAACTTTCTAAAAATGAAAAATAGAAACTACTGAAAATGGGAAACTTACTCAAAATGATAAATAGAAACTTCAAAAATAGAAACTTTCTACAAATAGGAACTTTCCCAATCAAAGAATGGAAACTTTCCTAAACAGGGTTTTACTAAGGAAATAACGCAGAAAATGTAGGGAAAAACAAGTAAAACGTCGCATTAAAATGCTCCTATCAGGAATCACAACATAGAAATCGAAAATCCCCATTCAATCATAAAATTTCAGAATTTAAACTTTATTCAAACATGAATGTCAACTAGAAACAATTCTCACGAAACAAAGCAAGATTACAAAGAAAGAGGTTGAATTACACCGTGAGATGGAGATGGGGATGAATGATGAAACGTTATGGATTCTTGAATCTCGAAAGCAAGCTTCAAGGTGGAGGATGGATGATGATGCTCACGGCTCCTTCTTCTTCTTCTTCTCCCTTGCTTGAAACGTTGAATGCACTAGAGGGTGGAGAGAGCTTTCGCGTAGAGAGAATTTTCTGAATTATGGGGTGGTCTCCAAGCCGTGTAAACCTCATGGAATTAATCTGAAAATTCCACATAATTTCCTCCAATAATATCTTGCCAAATAAGCCCTATGAGGTGGTTCAACCAATCACAAAATTCCATTTAATTCCCTAATAATCTTGGCCGAATTTCCCTTGATAATATTCTGATTTTATACTTTAAATTCAGCCAAAATTCCTTTAGGGAAAATAGGAATGTATCTAGACTTCTTTTGAGCTTTTCTTGGTCTCCACCTTTTTCTCTTTCCTTTTATTTCTCCCTTGAATCTCTCTTTGCCGAATTCTCTAGGGTTTTCTTTTGATTCCCTTGTTTTTCTCTTGGCATTGGACGGCAAACTCTCTAGGGTAAGTCTCCAAGTATATTTTCTTTCCATAAAAATTACCCTAGAAAATCTCAACCGAAATTCTCTTTGATAATTCTGATTTTCCACGTCATTTTCCTTGTTTCTCTCCTTTGCTTTGGACGGCAAATTCTCCCTAGGGTTTAATCATGCGTTAAAAACCCTAATTCCATGGGCTTTGTGGGCTTTTAATCCAATTGCCGAAAATCCACTTCATTCTTGAGAGTTCTTGGGCCTCCATGTGCCACCTTTATGCCATGTCATCATCTAGAGTCTTCAAGAAGCTTCTCTCATGCCATGTCACTTCATTAATTCGATCTTCATTCATGGTTGGCTCAAGAGTCTTGTTTTGGCAAGCTTTCCTTTTCTGGACAGGGTTTCCTGGTTGGACCAGGAAAGCTTAATTTCTTCATTTTTGCTCATTTGTGCTTCCTTTTGTACTTCATCTTGTCTCCCTCCAACATTGGCTAGCTTCTCTCTCCATTTGTGAGCTCATTTCAGCTCATTTGTGACAACGACCTGAAAATAGAAACTAATAAGAAAAATAGAAACTTTCCTAAAATGAAAAATGGCAACTTTCCCAAACTGAAAATGGAAACTTCCTAAAAATGAAAAATAGAAACTACAAAATAGAAACTTTATACAAATAGGAACTTTCCCACTCGAAGAATGGAAACTTTCCTAAACAGAGTTTTAATAAGGAAATAACGCAAGAAATGTAGGAAAAAGCAAGTAAAACGTCGCATTAAAATGCTCCTATCTTGGACAAAAATCGAATTCAATTGAAGAGGATTGCAATTAGGTGAACTTATTCATACTAAGTTGTACACTTGAGTTGATAGCCTTTCCTTGAACTTCTTGCGTTGAACATGTATGATTGACTAGCTTTCTAGGGTTTGATTACATGTTTGATAGGATTAATCTATGTGCTTTCATTTAGATTAATTAGCGTTAAAAAGTAAAATATGGGAAATCGTTTGCTTTCGAATGTTTCACATGATCAACTCCTTTCACATGACTTGGAAGAACAATGTAGAGTTAATTCGAATTCAATTGTAAAGTTGGTTTTAATCTTTGTTTCTCACATTTCATTCTTGTATTTGTGTTTTTGTTTATACTTAGTTTTAATTCTTTTAATTTTCGAAAAACCAAAAACCAAAAACCCCCTAATTTCGTGAATAGTGTTTATATGTGTAAATATTATACTTTGTTTTATTTTAATTGTTTATATTGTCTTACAATGACAGGTGTACCCTCAATCCCCGGAATAGAACGATCCCTACTTTCTTATACTACTAATGATGTTTAAAGGGTTAAATTATATGCTTGCTTTGAGCGTATCAATTTTTGGCGCCGTTGCCGGGGATTGAAAAATCACTTGTTGCTTTGTGAATATTGTTGTTTTCGTAAATAATATATATATATTCATAATGTGATCGAAAATTTGTAGTTAAAATACTTAGGTTGTTATTTATATTGTTGAATATGAATTTTATTGTGAGTTGTAAATTAAAGAAGGAATAGGTGAAGTCGTGTTTATTAATATTGACCTAAACCCCTTATTGGTACCTAGTTCAGGTCCCTTAAGGTTAAGGGCGGTCTTTATTAATATTCATTGAACTGTCTTCACACCTAGGACCTTTTTCATCTAAGTAAGTATAGCCTATGTGGGATGGTGTCTAGGAAGGGGACAACGTTCATGACGGGTTTTGAATCCAGAAGTGCTTACAAATGGACCTAAACCACATTGTGGGAGTAGCTCATGCCAAAATGGATTCTGCCTCTTGTGTTTGCCCTCCCATACCTGGCCATTTCAGTAAGGTTGCCCAAAGGATGTAGGAGGGACTTTGTGTCTAGACGACTATACTTGGGCCGCACGTCCTCTTGATTTACCACTTGGGATTTAATTCGAAATCAATGATATACATAACAAACAAAAATGTTGTGATTCACTAAGGTATATTGGATTAAACATAGTCTTGAAAAGGGTAGCTGTTTCAGTCCCATTGCACATCGAGACTCCCTGTTCCCGTACCTAAGTGCTGAAAATAATTGTACAAAAAAGGAA
This sequence comes from Rosa lucieae, assembly GCA_024704745.1. NCBI lineage: Eukaryota > Viridiplantae > Streptophyta > Magnoliopsida > Rosales > Rosaceae > Rosa > Rosa lucieae. The sequence goes on from JANPXK010000042.1 coordinate 29,410, forward strand.
AGAATAGAAAAAAAAATTGTAAGTATTTTCGTAAAAAAAAAAAAAAAAAAGTATATATGTGACGTTTTGTTTGTGGCTTTGAGTGAAAGTTTTGTATAAAATGTGTCTAATCTTACTAAACAAAAGAAATGTAAAGGATTAATTATAAATATTGTTAATTTCTTGATTGTTATAAGTGTGTAAAATCGTATGAGTAGATAAGGGCCCTTTTGTTAATATTGGCCTTAACCCTTCATTAGTGCCTTTCTAAGGTCTTATGAGGTTGAGGGCGACTTTTATTAGCATTTGGAGAACTGTCTAACACATGAGTTATTTCCAAGCTGAGTATGGGGCATATAGATGGTGTCTAGGTTGAGACCCTGGGTGATGGGTTCAAATTGGATCTCATAGATACTATAGACTGTGCCTAAACCACAATGTGGGAGTAGCCAATAGGGGCCTAAACCTCAATGAGGGAGTAGCCTCCGTAGTATCACCAAAATGAGTCCTCCCTCTCACTTACCTCTTAATCTGGCCATCTAGCCTTCTGAAACAAAGGAAAGCGACATATGTCTAGGCGACTATCCCTAGATCGTATCTCACCAATAGTAGTGGTTTCTATTGGGCTCGACTTACAACTTGTAATCAATCGAGATATTAACTTTATTTGTAAAGATAATAATACACTTGAACATAACCTCCACTTGTAAATTGTGTGTTTTTGTACATTCTATACTTGTATAAACTTCTTACGTGGTTTATTTGTGAAAAGATTGTGGATAGTTGGTAATTTATACTTTTCTTTATACTTGTATAAATCATAAATAGTGAATTCGTGAATAGTAACGTGTGAATAGTGACTCGTGAATAGTGACGTGTGAATAGTGAAGTTGATGTATAAATCACAAAATTGTAAATTACCTCACTTTTCACTTTACTAACTTCTCTTAATTTTAATGATATTCAGGCTTCCTATGAATGACCGAGCCTTTTGGACCAGCTAAATTAAAGGAAATTGAAGAAAGGCTCGCTCGTTTGAAGGGTCCTTCACTTCTTGAGTTCACAAGTCCTTCTCCTTCAACATACCGAGAGTACATATTTAACGAGCAAGGGAAGAGGACCCACTGTTCTGAGGAGTCTACATCACCTACACCAAGTCCATCTCCGCGTTCACATTCACCTTCACCTGTGGTTTCGTCCAACTCTACACCACCACCTTCACCACCACCTGAAGAAGTCAAGGAAGAAAGAATGGCATCTATTAGGGAACTTTCCACCTCAACTGTTGAAGGAGGACCCCCTACAGGCATAGTTTACCCTGCCCCTGCAGCTGGAAGACAAGCAGAGTTTGAGCTTAAGAGTGGACTGTTGCACAAGCTCCCTATCTTCCATGGCCTTAATATGGAGGATGCTAACAAGCATATTCGAGAATTTCAATCAGTTTGTTCAAACATGCAACCTCAAGGGGCAGATGAGAACCTTCTTAAGATGAGAGCATTCCCATTCTCTCTAGCAGATAGAGCCAAGGATTGGCTATATGAACTGCCTGCAGGACGTATCACATCATGGGAAACAATGAGAAAAGCCTTCTTGGAAAAATACTTCCCAGCTTCAAAGGTCATCACACTCAGGAAGAAGCTCAGTGGAATTGAGCAAGCCCATGATGAGTCCTATTCTGCTTACTATGAGAGGTTTAATTCCTTACTTGCACTATGCCCTCAACATCAGATGAAGGATGAGACCCTACTTACATGTTTCTACGAAGGACTCTTACCCTTGGAAAGGCAAATGCTTGATGCTGCAGCTGGAGGAGCTTTTGTGGATAAGTCACCTGCAGTTGGGAAGGAACTTATAGCTAGTCGTGCCCTAAACTCTCAACAATATGAAGGTGTGAGACAAACCACTCGTAGGGTAAATGAGGTAAGCACTAGTCCTGCAATTGAGGATCAATTAAGCAAACTCACCCTTCTTGTGAACAAGGTGGCGACTACTCAAGGCCATGGAGGGCCCTTAGCTTGTGGGGTATGCACTATGCAAGGACATCCTACGGATCAATGTCCTCAACTAAGTGAGAATGGTGGTTGGGAATCTGTGAACGCCATAGGAGGCTATCAAGGGAACCAAGGGGTCCCCCACATCCAAGGTATGATCCATATTCGAATACCTATAACCCTGGATGGAGGGACAACCCCAACTTCAAGTGGACCAACAATGAAAATGCTCAGAATCCTCTTGGTGACAGTTTCCAACGTCCTCAAGGACCTCCTTATCAAAGACCTTACATGCCTCCTCAACAAAACGTAGGGAATCCCTACTCTCACTATGATAAGACGATAGATGCATTGACTAATTCCACTCAGGCATTGACTAGTGCCACACAGACTTTGCTACAAGGACAACAGACCAATGCCAAGGACATTGCAGAGCTCAAGAAGCAGATGGGACAAGTGGTGGACTTCATGACCAAGTTTCATGAGAGTGGTAAGCTTCCAAGCAATACAATTCCAAACCCAAAGGGAGGCTTTGAAGGTTCCACCAACTGAGGACGAGGAAATCACGTCTAGGCTGAGAAGACGTTAAAACCAAGCGCTACTTGGGAGGCAACCCATGCAAATCAGATTTGCTTTCTTTACCTTATCTTTTGTTTTTCGTTTTTGCTTTTTGAATTGTGTTATTTTCGTAAATCTCTTTCCTATATGCTTAAGTGTTTCATTGCATGCTTATTCTTGATTACATTGAGGACAATGCAATATTTAAGTGTGGGGGAAGGGAATTACACTTTTGTTTTTGAGTCATATATATAAAAAAATCAAAAAAATCGGAAAATGTCAAAAAAAATCAAAAAAAAATTCGTTGCTTTTATTTTTGTTTTGAGTCTTAGGATGCCCTTTCAATTGTCTAGGATGATTCTATATCTCTGAAATCATGACTAAAAGAGGATCACAAAAATTGAGATGACTTTAACATGGTATTCTTTGGTTAATTGAGATATATGAAAAATGTGTGCCTTGTAGTGGATATGGAATTCGTGACCTTGGTACAGAATATGAGCATGTTAAGATGAGTTTTGATTCATATAAACCCATGTGAGATAATTGAGCCCATGTCCCTTTTTCTTGGAGTGAAATGAAAAATATATTCTTAATTTCTTGGCGATGTTTTGATGATCTCATTATTCTTTCATCTTGATTGACTACTTGCCATAGATTAAGTTTGATGGACTAGAGAATGCTAGAATTCACTCTTGTGCTTGTTGAGACGTTATATCAACACATGGCCCTGATTTTGGAAAGGACAGAGGCAACCTTAGGAAATTACCACCATAGCCAAATGAACCTGTGTCCCTAATTGTGCCCGTCGTGGGATTCCCCTAGATAAACCCCTTTGAGCCTACGTTAAGCCTTTTCTTTCATCACCCTAAAAATCTTTAACCTAAACCTTAGTATAGCTATAACCCTACCCTTTGTTCTAAGAACTTAGTGGAGCTAAATTGAGACTTTACTTGAAGATTTTTGGCGTCAATATTGAAAGATAAGAAGAGGTGAAAGCTCAAGTGTGGGGGTAGACTTGTCCATGAAAGAAAAATGTATGAAAAAGCCGAGAAAAAAGAAAAAGAAAAATGAAAAAGTGTACGGCTAAGAAAAAGAAAATATGTCTATGGATTTTAGTCCCCCATACTTGGAGAGTTTGGAGTTTACTTTGATTTGAAGGCCCATTACAGAAATTTTGGCCTTTGTCCAACTCATTAGTGACCAAAGGAAGTTTATAGTGAAGTTTGGGCCCAACATGAAGACATTAGGCCCCTTTATAACGCCCCCATGGGATAGTGACGTTTTTGCATACTTGGTGGATTTCTAAAAGTCTCTCTACACCAACATGAGCTCTACTAGGTTTTTAGAACACTTTGTTGAATTCCTTACCCTTCGTTTCTTTAAAACCTTGAGCCATGGCCCCATTACAACAATTGATAAGACCTTCTTGATCCTTAAGATGGGACAGCCTTTGATGTGGAGATGAGTTACAAGAGTTGAACCTATGGCTTGGGTCCATTTGTGCAAGTAGTTGGTATCCTTCATTAGATCTTTAAAGAAAATTATACATGTGCTTTCGTTTCTTACATTATGTGATATACTTGCTATCTTTCACATATACTTGAGTGTATAAGCTTTTAAGCATTGCCATGATCTGAGAGAAGAAAGAGTGGATATACCTTGTGAGGATTTGAATCATACTTGTTTGAAACGTGCTTAACAGAAACCATCACCATTGTTACAACCAAGTCCTACTTGTGTATATGTAAATTATGTGTTTTAATTAACTCTCGAATGCCCAAACATTGATTCTTGGTGAAGTGCTAATCTTGGTGTTGTGAAAGAAAGAGATTGCTGAGACAAATAGTTGAAGGGCAATAGAGTCTGTTATGTGTCAAGTCTTTAAATTTTGTTGAGTCGTAGTCGTGTCTGTGTTGTGATTTTGCTAAGGGACTAGCAAAAGCTAAGTGTGGGGGAATTTGATAGGAGCATTTTAATGCGACGTTTTAACTGCATTTCCCTACATTTTTCTGCGCCATTTCCTTGAAAAATCCCTGTTTTGGAAAGTTTCCATTCTTTGATTGGGAAAGTTCCTTGTTGTAGAAAGTTTCCATTTTTGTCTTCATTTCTCATTTTTCATTTTTCATTTCTCATTTCTCATTTCTCATTTCTGGCAAGTTTCCATTTTTCAGTTTAGGAAAGTTTCTATTTTTCATTTTTAGTAAGTTTCTATTTTCATTTTTAGAAAGTTTCTATTTTTGAGTATAGTTTCTATTTTCAGGACCTCCGAGCTAAAAAGTGGAAATGAACGCACGAATGGAAAGAGGAGCTTGCGAACATCAAGACGAACGAATATGAGAGAAAATGGCCCACACATTTGAGCAGAAATGAAGAAACAAGCTTTCCTAGTCCAACCAGGAAATCCTACGAAATGGAGGAAGGCTTCCCTAGCAAGTTTCCAACGCAACCATGAAAAAGAAATGGAAAAATATTATGTTTTGCGTTGGAAATTGAGAAGGCTTGAAGAAGAAGCAACGAGGCCCAAGAACTCTTTGAATTTTCGGCAAAATGGATCAAGGCCCATCAAAGCCCATGACATTAGGGTTTGTGACGCAAACCCTAACCCTAGGGTTGTTTTGCCGTGAAAATCAAAGGGAGGAGAAGAAAGTGGCGTGAAAAATCAAGGGAAGAATCAAAGATTACGCAAGAGATTTTCTAGGGCAACGTTTATGGAAAGAATGCATTCCTAGAAACCCTAAGCATGCCTTGGCCGAAATATTAAGGAGAAAATCAGAAAATATTCAAGGAATTTCGGCAAGAATATATTAGGGTATCTTCTTGGAGTTTTATGATTGGTTGGATGACACACTAGGGCTTATGTGGCAAATTCTCATTGGTGGAAGGCATGTGGAATTATTAATTTAATTTCTTGAGAAAATAATCAGAAATTCACGGCTTGGAGATCAAGACATGCCGTCCCCTATATATACTACACCCTAGACGTTCCAAAAAAACCACCCCATAATTCAGAAAATTCTCTCTACGCGAAAGCTCTCTCCATCCTCTAGTGCATTCAACGTTTCAAGCAAGGGAGAAGAAGAAGAAGAAGGAGCCGTGAGCATCATCATCCATGCTCCACCTTGAAGCTTGCTTTCGAGATTCAAGAATCCATAACGTGTCATCCTTCATCCCCATCTCCATCTCACGGTGTAATTCAACCTCTTTCTTTGTAATCTTGCTTTGTTTCGTGAGAATTGTTTCTAGTTGACATTCATGTTTGAATAAAGTTTAAATTCTGAAATTTTATGATTGAATGATGATTTTCGATTTCTATGTTGTGATTCCATAGTTGCTTTTGTGTGATTGTTCGATTGAATTTGCTTTATAGATAACTTTTGTATTTTAATCTTATGTGGTTGCAAACACTTAGGGTTTTGATATAATTGGTGCTAGGTTTAAGAGCATGAAATCGACTTTTCGTTTTGAGTAAACTTGAATCATAGTAAAGGTTTTGGACAAAAATCGAATTCAATTGAAGAGGATTGCAATTAGGTGAACTTATTCATACTAAGTTGTACACTTGAGTTGATAGCCTTGCCTTGAACTTCTTGCGTTGAACATGTATGATTGACTAGCTTTCTAGGGTTTGATTACATGTTTGATAGGATTAATCTATGTGCTTTCATTTAGATTAATTAGCGTTGAAAAGTAAAATATGGGAAATCGTTTGCTTTCGAATGTTTCACATGATCAACTCCTTTCACATGACTTGGAAGAACAATGTAGAGTTAATTCGAATTCAATTGTAAAGTTGGTTTTAATCTTTGTTTCTCACATTTCATTCTTGTATTTGTGTTTTTGTTTATACTTAGTTTTAATTCTTTTAATTTTCGAAAAACCAAAAACCAAAAACCCCCCTAATTTCGTGAATAGTGTTTATATGTGTAAATATTATACTTTGTTTTATTTTAATTGTTTATATTGTCTTACAATGACATGTGTACCCTCAATCCCCGGAATAGAACGATCCCTACTTTCTTATACTACTAATGATGTTTAAAGGGTTAAATTATATGCTTGCTTTGAGCGTATCAGTGGATTTGGGCCTAGAGCTTCCATACTGTTGTTGATTCAAGGCCCTATTTTCTATTAGAACCATTCCAGCTGCAGGTTCCTTGTCAACAAACGATCCACCAGAAGCTGCATCTAACATGTCTCTTTCCAAAGGTATGAGCCCATCATAAAAGCAAGTGAGCAAGGTCTCATCCTTCATGCCATGTTGAGGGCATTGAGTGATAAGAGACTTGAACCTCTCATAGTATTCTGCGTAGGACTCATCCTGCCCTTTTTGGATTCCACTTATCTTCTTCCTTAACATGATGATGCGAGATGTAGGAAAATACTTCTCAAGAAACGCCTTCATCATGTCTGCCCAAGATGTAATTCGTCCACTAGGTAACTCGTAGAGCCATTGCTTTGCCTTGTCAGCTAACAAAAATGGGAAGGCCTTCAACTTCAAAATTTGCTCATCCGCTCCTTGAGGCTTCATGCTAGTGCATATGAACTGAAATTCCATCAAGTGTTGGTTGGGATCTTCCATAGAGAGTCCATGGAAGGTAGGAAGACGGTGAAGTATCCCAGACTTCAACTCAAAATCAGCTGTTGCCCCCTCAGCTGTAGCAGGGTAGATTATGCAAGTTGGAACTCCACCAGGTGGGATGACAGATGTAGAAAGTTGTCTGATGGTGAGAGCCATTAGTGGTGGTGGTGGTGGTAAAATCAAAGGGTGAGGGGCGTTGGATGGTTCTTGATGTGGTGAATGTGGGGTATGTGGTGGTGATTGATCAGATAAAGTGATTGAAGCTGTTGATCCTCCTTCTACTCTATTCCCTTCACTATCTAATTCAAGCTCACGGATTTGAAGTGGAGTAGAAACTTGAACGTCAAAGATATCCGAGTTCTGCTTCAACCTCTCAATTCGTGCTTGGATGACGTGAAGGGGCGTTTTGGTGTACTTGGGTGGTTCAGACGATCCAGACATTCATTGATCAGTAGTACAACAAAAGAATAAAGTTAATAAGGTATAAACAAGACGTGGACCAAGGTACACACATTAAAAACGTCACATATATGCAAACATACACATGGCCAACGAAAATTATAGTGGTTATTTACAATCTTTTACAACTTTCGAAATAATCAACTTTAATAAGAGAATTGTAAGTCAAAGTTTAGACGTGCGGCCCAGAGATTCTAATGTTAATACAAGTCTCCCCTCCTAAATCTTTTGGTAACTCTTTTCACACAGAGCCAGGTAGTAGAGGAACGATTTAGGCGGAGCTCAGCTCACTTGATTGACAGGGGACGAGACCCTTTGTCAGCACTTCTCGTATCCAATCAACCTAGACACTCTATGCTACTAAGGTGCGCCTACTTGATAAAGGAGGTTGCTTGACAAGTATTAATAAAAGAACTCTCACCTATTCCGTTATGACTTACTTTCTTCTTACCAAAACCAATTCTCTCGAAAATTGTCTAAGTATATGACTTTAATAAAACATCATGGACTATTGTTTTGGACGTGCGGCCCAAGTCCTTGTCTCCACACATATTTCTTCGCAAATCCTTTGGGCAACCTTACTGAAATGGCCAGTGCGGGGGAGGACGAGCACGAGAGGTAGAAACTATTTTGGCACAAGCTACTCCCACATAGTGGTTTACGCTCGTTTGATTGCCTTTCTGATTTCAAAACCCGTCATGAATGTTGTCCCCTTCCTAGTCACCATCTCACATAGGCTATACTTACTAGGATAAGGGAAAAATTAAGTGCAAGACATTTTTCAAGTGTTAACAAAAGCCGCCCACAACCTTAAGAGACCTAAATTAGGTGCTAATAAGGGGTTAAGGCTAATGTCAACAAAAGAGACTTCACCTATTCCATAATAGTTCACAATCTGATACGTGCAAAAGCATTCGCCAATTTAAACCCTGAAAAATGTAGTTGTTAGTATAGAATAAGCAGGGATCGTTCAAGCCGGGGATTGAGGGTGCTAACATGTGAGAAACAAATTAAAGAAAAGAATATACAAGTATAAGAATTTAGAGATACAACATACAAATTTTACGAAATTACTACAAATTTACAAGTACAAGCATGCTTAAATTTTCGAAACAACAAAGAGTTAGAGAGAGACATACACTCACACGAAATTAGAAGACAAAGAATGAAAACAAACATATATATATACTCACACAATTCGAAACAAAGAGAGAATTTGAGTTAGAAAAGGTTATGGAAATCCTACTCCTATTTATACACAATTTACAAGTCATAATTATATTAGGAATCCACATACAACAAGAATTAATAGTCATACAAGGATTAGGAAGTCAAATACAATTAGGAAACAAATTAGAAGCAAAGTCAAACTAGGACTCCTAAGTCAAAACTAACTCTAACTACTTTCCCTAAAATTTAGGAGCTAATCCCTAAAAAATAGGAGCACATAACAAACTCCTAAAAACCACCAAATTAATTCCTAGAAAACACTAACACAGATTTACTATTCACGGAGACACTATTCACGAATTTAAAAACAATTATTTTTTTATTTTATTTTATTTATTTATTTAACTAGGTTAACATGCTACCTAAAAATCTAAGTTAATTTTATTTATTTACACAAACAAGAAAACATAAAGATGGGGGGTTTTTGAAGATTGAAAACATAAAATTTCCAGAAAATAAAGATTAAAATCGTTTCTATACAAAGGTGGGAAAAGAAGAATTTTCGAAGAACAACTTATCAAGAACCATCAAGAATCAATGTTTCATGCATCCCTTAATCTTTCTTTTAATTACCATGGAAAGCTATCAACCAAGAACACAAAGATCCAAGCAACCATTGTCCCCTTTTAACTTTCTTTCTTAAGTCAAATCGAAATAGCAAAGCACCAAGTCAATTTTATTTTGAAAAGTTCGATATCACACACTCAAAGCAACTGTGTTGAAAAATCCCGTTTTCAAATCATTAAGTTCAAGAAAGAATCAATAAACATGCAAATCCAAGCGCGTCACAACTATTCATCACATGCATAATCTGATTTTCGACTCAAAGCAAGCCTTTACTACTTATTCAAATTAGGTTTCACCAAGCATCAAACCTAATTACTAGCAAGTTACATGCAAGTCTTCCCATGTTTCGAACCACAAGAACGTTCCATGTAATGAAGCATAAAAATCAGATTATCAATCCAAGCATTCGGCAATCAATCAAGACAAAGGACACATAAACACATCAATCATTCAATAGAACATCAAAATTGCATTCGAAAACAGTTTTGCAAACTCAAGAGATTCGGTTTACACATAGAAAATCCAAAGCAGAAAATCCATCTCACAATTATACAAAACCGTGAGTTATATGTATGGTAGAGCATATGAACAACCCTTAATCACGTCCCAAGGTCCAAAGCAGCTCCTTAGCACAGCAACAAGTGAAGATCACGGTGGTGGAGGGTGATGGCACGGCTTTGCTCCTTGAAGATTGTGAAAACCTGAAACTAGAGAGCAAACAAGTGAGAATACGAAATTGTGGAGAAAAGTGTCGACCTTGAAACGTCTAATACACAGGGTATATATAGTAGAACGTCTCAAGGCACTCCCAATTTGTTTCTACTTGGTTTCTCTTAGTTCGTGTTGATTTAGGACTTCTTCCTCCCAAAACAGATTTCCGGCAGGATTGACCTTAGTCCACTAAAACGGCCATAACTTCCTCTAGAAAATAGCTATTGATGAACCGTAAAAATCTCTGGAAACTAGACATCCGAAGATTTCCAACCATATAAAGATCATAATTTTCTGAGCTCTGAGCGATTTATTACACTCCGTTGAAGTTGACTGATCCGCACAGGCAGATTTCCGAATCTGTAATGGATTTGACTTTTAATGCATAAGTTGAGTCCAATTCGGTTTTCCTTCACATCACATGCCTCTCACATGTCTTCCACGCCTATTCTGAAGTAGAAACGTCAAGAACCTTCAAGAATCTTCAAGATTATCACGGCAATTCCAATCCTTACTCAACAAGAAGTCCAAATTCCATATTGCTTTGTAATTCGTATTTCTTGTTGCTTTCTCTTCCATGTGCACGGCATATGGCCTTCTTGAGACTTCTAGATGCTTCATGGACGTTCCATGGTCTTCTCCTAGCTTCCACAGGTCTCCTAGTACGAGTAGAACTCCATATGCAAGTAGGTTTCCTAGTTGAATACTGCTTCCTTTTCCGAGATGCTTCTACACTCTTCCGGAACCTTCTTGAGTAATCCTTATCCAACAGGGACTCCTTGTCACACTAGGATTCCTTATCTGAGTAGGATTGGGTTTCCTTGTCCAAGTAGGACTTCTAATTTCCGCGACTTAAGAGTTTGAATCCAAGTCAGCTTCTGATTCCTACTCCAACTAGGATTCCTTTTCCTAGTCAAACTGGGAGAACTTCCATTTCTTCATTTCTTCTCATTTCTTCTCATTTCTGCGCCACTTGTGCCTTCCTTAGCCATTTTCGGACCTTGAGACTCCATTTTCACCTGTAAAACACTAACTAAGTTAAATTGATCAAGATAAAGGAAATAACTTAGCAAAATATAGGGTTTAAACATTATAAACGTCGCATTTTATGCTCCTATCACAATCCCTTACCAAAATTGTACCTTAGTGGCGTTTTCATCACATGAAGACTTTTCAATCCCCGGCAACGGCGCCAAAAATTGATACGTGCAAAAGCAAACGCCAATTTAAACCCTGAAAATGTCGAGCGTTAGTTTAGGATAAGCAGGGATCGTTCTAAACCGGGGATTGAGGGTGCTAACATGTGAGAAATAAATCAAAGAGAAGAGAATATACAAGTTCACGAAATCATTACAAGATTACAAGTATAAACATGCTTAAATTTTCGAAACAACAAAGAAGAGAAGTCTACATACATTCACACGAATTAGAGAGCAAAGAATGAGAGAACAACAAAATATACAAGTATATATATGCATAGAATTCGAAAGAAAGAGAGAATTTGAGTTAGAAAAGGTTTTGGAAATCCTACTCTTATTTATACACAATTTACAAGTCCATATCACATTAGAAATCATATACAATAAGGATTACTAGTTATATAAGGATTAGGAAGTCAAATACAAGTAGGAAACAAATTAGAAGCAAAGTCAAATTAGGACTCCTAAGTCAAAACTAACTCTAACTACTTTCCCTAAAATTTAGGAGCTAATCCCTAAAAAATAGGAGCACATAACAAACACATAACAAACTCCTAAAAACCACCAAATTAATTCCTAGAAAACACTAACACATATTTACTATTCACGGAGACACTATTCACGAATTTAAAAACAATTATTATTTTATTTAACTAGGTTAACATGCTACCTAAAATTCTAAGTTAATTTTATTTATTAACACAAACACATAAAGATGGGGGGTTTTTAAAGATTGAAAACATAAAATTTCCAGAAAACAAATAAAGAACAAAAACGTTTATTTACATAGGTGGGAAAAGAAGAATTTCCGAAGAACAATTTTTCAAGAACTAATCAAGAACAATCCATTCATGCAATCTTTAATCTTTTAGTTACCATGGAACGATATAAACCAAGAAACAAAGTTACAAGCGCCCAATGTCCCTTATATGACTTCCCTTTACACAATTGAGTAGAACAAGCGCCTAAACAATATACTTCGAAGACAAGTATCACACAATCAAAGCAACTCATGATCTCATGCATTCGAATCATTAAGAGCAAGTGAAAGTTTAGTCAATAAACATGCAAATTCAAGTACTCAAAGCAAGTCTTTTCATTACATGCATAATCTGATCTCGACCTTTGTACAAAGCCTTTACTATCATATTGAACTAGGATCAACAAGCGCTCACCTAATTACTAGCTCCAATTACATGCAATCATTCTATGTTGCGCACCAAAGAACAAGAACACATAAAAGTTCTCCATAAAACAAAACCAGATTATCATTCCATATTTCGGCAACTAATAGAGATCAAACACACATAAACCAATCAATCATTGAAAAGAACATCCAAATTGCATTCAAAAATCAGATTGTTAACTCATAGTTTCGGTTTCACACTTAAAAGAATCAAAACAGAAAATTACAACTACAAGCATACTAAACCGTGAAGAAAACATAGGGAAGATGGTAGAACAACCCTTGATCACGTCCCAAAGACCCAAAGCAGCTCCAAGGTGGTGGCACAAGGTGAAGATCACGGCAAAGATGGAGGATGGCACGGCTAGGAACTTGTAGAAGCGAAAACCTGAAACTCAAGAGCAAACCGGTGAGAAATCGAATTTGTGGAGAAAAAGTGTAACCCCTGGACGTCTAATACACAAGGTATATATAGTAGAACGTCTCAAGGCACTTCCAATTCGTTTCTACTTGGTTTCTCTTAGTTCGTGTTGATTTAGGACTTCTTTGGCTCAAAACAGATTTCCGGCAGGATTGACCTCAGTCCACTAAAACGACCATAACTTCCTCTAGAAAATAGCTATTGATGAACCGTAAAAAGCTCTGGAAACTAGACATCCGTAGCTTTCCAACCATATAAAGATCACAATTTTCTGAGCTCTGAGAGATTTTTGACACTCCGTTGAATTTGACTGATCTGCACAGGCAGATTTCCGAATCTGTAATGGATTTGACTTTTAATGCACAAGTTGAGTCCAACTCGGTTTTCCTTCACATCACATGCCTCTCACATGTTTTCCACGCCTATTCTGAAGTAGAAACGTCAAGAACTCCCTAGAACCTACAAGAATCTCACGGCAATTCCAATCCTTACTCAACTAGAAATCCAAACTCCACATTGCTTTGTAATCTGAATTCCTTGTTGCTTTCTCTTCCATGTGCACGGCATATGATCTTCTTGTGACTTCTAGATGCTTCTTGTACGCTCCATAGACTTCTCCTAGCTTCCACAGGTCACCTAGTACGAGTAGGACTCCATATGCAAGTAGGTTTCCTAGTTGAATACGAACTTCTTTTCTGCGATTCTTCTACACTCTTCCGGAACCTTCTTGAGTAATCCTTATCCAACAGGGGCTTCTTATCACACTAGGATTCCTTATCTGAGTAGGATTGGGTTTCCTTGTCCAAGTAGAACTTCTAATTTCCGCGACTTAAGAGTTTGAATCAAAGTCAGCTTCTAATTCCTACTCCAACTAGGATTCATTTTCCTAGTCAAACTGGGAGAACTTCAATTTCTTCATATCTTTTCATTTCTGCGCCACATGTGCTTCCTTAGCCATTTATGGACCTTGAGACTCCATTTTACCTGAAAAACACTAACTAAGTTAAATTGATCAAGTTAAAGGAAATAACTTAGCAAAATATAGGGTTTAAACATTATAAACGTCGCATTTTATGCTCCTATCAAAAAGCGAAAGCAAAACCTAAACCCTAGAAGGCAGAAGTTTGGAAAATCACTGTTCATAAAATCAAATTGAAACTAGGGCTTTGAAGGTCACTAGAACAACACATTCAAATATTTCGAAACAATTTCACTAAAAGAGAAAGAAAACCTAAACCCTAGAAGGGAGAAGTTTGGAAAATCACTGTTCATCAACTCAAATTGAAACTAGGGCTTTGAATGTCACTAGAACAACACATTCAAAGATTTCAAAACCATTTCACTAAAAGCGAAAGCAAAACCTAAACCCTAGAAGGGAGAAGTTTAGAAAATCACTGTTCATCAACTCAAATTGAAACTAGGGCTTTGAATGTCACTAGAACAACACATTCAAAGATTTCGAAACCATTTCACTAAAAGCGAAAGAAAACCTAAACCCTAGAAGGGAGAAGTTTGGAAAATCACTGTTCATCAACTCAAATTGAAACTAGGGCTTTGAATGTCACTAGAACAACACATTCAAAGATTTCGAAACCATTTCACTAAAAGCGAAAGCAAAACCTAAACCCTAGAAGGGAGAAGTTTGGAAAATCACTGTTCATCAACTCAAATTGAAACTAGGGCTTTGAATGTCACTAGAACAACACATTCAAAGATTTCGAAACCATTTCACTAAAAGCGAAAGCAAAACCTAAACCCTAGAAGGGAGAAGTTTCGAAAATCACTGTTCATCAACTCAAATTGAAACTAGGGCTTTGAATGTCACTAGAACAACACATTCAAAGATTTCAAAACCATTTCACTAAACTCAAATTGAAACTAGGGCTTTGAATGTCACTAGAACAACACATTCAAAGATTTCGAAACCATTTCACAAATAGCGAAAGCAAAACCTAAACCCTAGAAGGGAGAAGTTTAGAAAATCACTGTTCAGAAACTCAACTAGGGCTTTGAATGTCACTAGAACAACACATTCAAAGATTTCAAAACTATTTCACTAAAAGCGAAAGCAAAACCTAAACCCTAGAAGGCAGAAGTTTGGAAAATCACTGTTCATAAACTCAAATTGAAACTAGGGCATTGAATGTCACTAGAACAACACATTCAAAGATTTCGAAACCATTTCACTAAAAGCGAAAGAAAACCTAAACCCTAGAAGGGAGAAGTTTGGAAAATCACTGTTCATCAACTCAAATTGAAACTAGGGGTTTGAATGTCACTAGAACAACACATTCAAAGATTTCGAAACCATTTCACTAAAAGCGAAAGCGAAACCTAAACCCTAGAAGGGAGAAGTTTAGAAAATCACTGTTCATCAACTCAAACTGAAACTAGGGCTTTGAATGTCAATAGAACAACACATTCAAAGATTTCGAAACCATTTCATTAAAATCGAAAGCAAAACCTAAACCCTAGAAGGGAGAAGTTTAGAAAATCACTGTTCATCAACTCAAATTGAAACTAGGGCTTTGAATGTCACTAGAACAACACATTCAAAGATTTCGAAACCATTTCACTAAAAGCGAAAGAAAACCTAAACCCTAGAAGGGAGAAGTTTGGAAAATCACTGTTCATCAACTCAAATTGAAACTAGGGCTTTGAATGTCACTAGAACAACACATTCAAAGATTTCGAAACCATTTCACTAAAAGAGAAAGCAAAACCTAAACCCTTGAAGGGAGAAGTTTAGAAAATCACTGTTCATCAACTCAAATTGAAACTACGGCTTTGAATGTCACTAGAACAACACATTCAAAGAGTTCGAAACCATTTCACTAAAAGCGAAAGCAAAACCTAAACCCTAGAAGGGAGAAGTTTAGAAAATCACTGTTCATCAACTGAAATTGAAACTAGGGCTTTAATGTCACTAGAACAACACATTCAAAGAGTTCGAAACCATTTCACTAAAAGCGAAAGTGAAACCTAAACCCTAGAAGGGAGAAGTTTAGAAAATCACTGTTCATCAACTCAAACTGAAACTAGGGCTTTGAATGTCAATAGAACAACACATTCAAAGATTTCGAAACCATTTCATTAAAAGCGAAAGCAAAACCTAAACCCTAGAAGGGAGAAGTTTAGAAAATCACTGTTCATCAACTCAAATTGAAACTAGGGCTTTGAATGTCACTAGAACAACACATTCAAAGATTTCGAAACCATTTCACTAAAAGCGAAAGAAAACCTAAACCCTTGAAGGGAGAAGTTTAGAAAATCACTGTTCATCAACTGAAATTGAAACTAGGGCTTTGAATGTCACTAGAACAACACATTCAAAGATTTCGAAACCATTTCACTAAAAGAGAAAGCAAAACCTAAACCCTTGAAGGGAGAAGTTTAGAAAATCACTGTTCATCAACTCAAATTGAAACTACGGCTTTGAATGTCACTAGAACAACACATTCAAAGAGTTCGAAACCATTTCACTAAAAGCGAAAGCAAAACCTAAACCCTAGAAGGGAGAAGTTTAGAAAATCACTGTTCATCAACTGAAATTGAAACTAGGGCTTTGAATGTCACTAGAACAACACATTCAAAGAGTTCGAAACCATTTCACTAAAAGCGAAAGCAAAACCTAAACCCTAGAACGGAGAAGTTTAGAAAATCACTGTTCATCAACTGAAATTGAAACTAGGGCTTTGAATGTCACTAGAACAACACATTCAAAGATTTTAAAACCGTTTCACAAAACTCAAATTGAAACTAGGGCTTTGAATGTCACTAGAACAACACATTTAAAGATTTCGAAACCATTTCACTAAAAGCGAAAGCAAAACCTAAACCCTAGAAGGGAGAAGTTTAGAAAATCACTGTTCATCAACTCAAATTGAAACTAGGGCTTTGAATGTCTCTAGAACTACACATTCAAAGATTTCGAAACCATTTCACTAAAAGCGAAAGCAAAACCTAAACCCTAGAAGGGAGAAGTTTAGAAAATCACTGTTCATCAACTCAAATTGAAACTAGGGCTTTGAATGTCACTAGAACAACACATTCAAAGATTTCGAAACCATTTCACTAAAAGCGAAAGCAAAACCTAAACCCTAGAAGGGAGAAGTTTAGAAAATCACTGTTCATCAACTCAAATTGAAACTAGGGCTTTGAATGTCACTAGAACAACACATTCAAAGATTTCAAAACCATTTCACTAAACTCAAATTGAAACTAGGGCTTTGAATGTCACTAGAACAACACATTCAAAGATTTCGAAACCATTTCACAAATAGCGAAAGCAAAACCTAAACCCTAGAAGGGAGAAGTTTAGAAAATCACTGTTCAGAAACTCAACTAGGGCTTTGAATGTCACTAGAACAACACATTCAAAGATTTCAAAACCATTTCACTAAAAGCGAAAGCAAAACCTAAACCCTAGAAGGCAGAAGTTTGGAAAATCACTGTTCATAAACTCAAATTGAAACTAGGGCTTTGAATGTCACTAGAACAACACATTCAAAGATTTCGAAACCATTTCACTAAAAGCGAAAGAAAACCTAAACCCTAGAAGGGAGAAGTTTGGAAAATCACTGTTCATCAACTCAAATTGAAACTAGGGGTTTGAATGTCACTAGAACAACACATTCAAAGATTTCGAAACCATTTCACTAAAAGCGAAAGCGAAACCTAAACCCTAGAAGGGAGAAGTTTAGAAAATCACTGTTCATCAACTCAAACTGAAACTAGGGCTTTGAATGACAATAGAACAACATATTCAAAGATTTCGAAACCATTTCATTAAAATCGAAAGCAAAACCTAAACCCTAGAAGGGAGAAGTTTAGAAAATCACTGTTCATCAACTCAAATTGAAACTAGGGCTTTGAATGTCACTAGAACAACACATTCAAATATTTCGAAACCATTTCACTAAAAGCGAAAGAAAACCTAAACCCTAGAAGGGAGAAGTTTGGAAAATCACTGTTCATCAACTCAAATTGAAACTAGGGCTTTGAATGTCACTAGAACAACACATTCAAAGATTTCGAAACCATTTCACTAAAAGAGAAAGCAAAACCTAAACCCTTGAAGGGAGAAGTTTAGAAAATCACTGTTCATCAACTCAAATTGAAACTACGGCTTTGAATGTCACTAGAACAACACATTCAAAGAGTTCGAAACCATTTCACTAAAAGCGAAAGCAAAATCTAAACCCTAGAAGGGAGAAGTTTAGAAAATCACTGTTCATCAACTGAAATTGAAACTAGGGCTTTAATGTCACTAGAACAACACATTCAAAGAGTTCGAAACCATTTCACTAAAAGCGAAAGTGAAACCTAAACCCTAGAAGGGAGAAGTTTAGAAAATCACTGTTCATCAACTCAAACTGAAACTAGGGCTTTGAATGTCAATAGAACAACACATTCAAAGATTTCGAAACCATTTCATTAAAATCGAAAGCAAAACCTAAACCCTAGAAGGGAGAAGTTTAGAAAATCACTGTTCATCAACTCAAATTGAAACTAGGGCTTTGAATGTCACTAGAACAACACATTCAAAGATTTCGAAACCATTTCACTAAAAGCGAAAGAAAACCTAAACCCTTGAAGGGAGAAGTTTAGAAAATCACTGTTCATCAACTGAAATTGAAACTAGGGCTTTGAATGTCACTAGAACAACACATTCAAAGATTTCGAAACCATTTCACTAAAAGAGAAAGCAAAACCTAAACCCTTGAAGGGAGAAGTTTAGAAAATCACTGTTCATCAACTCAAATTGAAACTACGGCTTTGAATGTCACTAGAACAACACATTCAAAGAGTTCGAAACCATTTCACTAAAAGCGAAAGCAAAACCTAAACCCTAGAAGGGAGAAGTTTAGAAAATCACTGTTCATCAACTGAAATTGAAACTAGGGCTTTGAATGTCACTAGAACAACACATTCAAAGAGTTCGAAACCATTTCACTAAAAGCGAAAGCAAAACCTAAACCCTAGAACGGAGAAGTTTAGAAAATCACTGTTCATCAACTGAAATTGAAACTAGGGCTTTGAATGTCACTAGAACAACACATTCAAAGATTTTAAAACCGTTTCACAAAACTCAAATTGAAACTAGGGCTTTGAATGTCACTAGAACAACACATTTAAAGATTTCGAAACCATTTCACTAAAAGCGAAAGCAAAACCTAAACCCTAGAAGGGAGAAGTTTAGAAAATCACTGTTCATCAACTCAAATTGAAACTAGGGCTTTGAATGTCTCTAGAACTACACATTCAAAGATTTCGAAACCATTTCACTAAAAGCGAAAGCAAAACCTAAACCCTAGAAGGGAGAAGTTTAGAAAATCACTGTTCATCAACTCAAATTGAAACTAGGGCTTTGAATGTCACTAGAACAACACATTCAAAGATTTCGAAACCATTTCACTAAAAGCGAAAGCAAAACCTAAACCCTAGAAGGGAGAAGTTTAGAAAATCACTGTTCATCAACTCAAATTGAAACTAGGGCTTTGAATGTCACTAGAACAACACATTCAAAGATTTCAAAACCATTTCACTAAACTCAAATTGAAACTAGGGCTTTGAATGTCACTAGAACAACACATTCAAAGATTTCGAAACCATTTCACAAATAGCGAAAGCAAAACCTAAACCCTAGAAGGGAGAAGTTTAGAAAATCACTGTTCAGAAACTCAACTAGGGCTTTGAATGTCACTAGAACAACACATTCAAAGATTTCAAAACTATTTCACTAAAAGCGAAAGCAAAACCTAAACCCTAGAAGGCAGAAGTTTGGAAAATCACTGTTCATAAACTCAAATTGAAACTAGGGCTTTGAATGTCACTAGAACAACACATTCAAAGATTTCGAAACCATTTCACTAAAAGCGAAAGAAAACCTAAACCCTAGAAGGGAGAAGTTTGGAAAATCACTGTTCATCAACTCAAATTGAAACTAGGGGTTTGAATGTCACTAGAACAACACATTCAAAGATTTCGAAACCATTTCACTAAAAGCGAAAGCGAAACCTAAACCCTAGAAGGGAGAAGTTTAGAAAATCACTGTTCATCAACTCAAACTGAAACTAGGGCTTTGAATGACAATAGAACAACATATTCAAAGATTTCGAAACCATTTCATTAAAATCGAAAGCAAAACCTAAACCCTAGAAGGGAGAAGTTTAGAAAATCACTGTTCATCAACTCAAATTGAAACTAGGGCTTTGAATGTCACTAGAACAACACATTCAAAGATTTCGAAACCATTTCACTAAAAGCGAAAGAAAACCTAAACCCTAGAAGGGAGAAGTTTGGAGAATCACTGTTCATCAACTCAAATTGAAACTAGGGCTTTGAATGTCACTAGAACAACACATTCAAAGATTTCAAAACCATTTCACTAAAAGAGAAAGCAAAACCTAAACCCTTGAAGGGAGAAGTTTAGAAAATCACTGTTCATCAACTCAAATTGAAACTACGGCTTTGAATGTCACTAGAACAACACATTCAAAGAGTTCGAAACCATTTCACTAAAAGCGAAAGCAAAACCTAAACCCTAGAAGGGAGAAGTTTAGAAAATCACTGTTCATCAACTGAAATTGAAACTAGGGCTTTGAATGTCACTAGAACAACACATTCAAAGAGTTCGAAACCATTTCACTAAAAGCGAAAGCAAAACCTAAACCCTAGAACGGAGAAGTTTAGAAAATCACTGTTCATCAACTCAAATTGAAACTAGGGCTTTGAATGTCACTAGAACAACACATTCAAAGATTTCAAAACCATTTCACTAAACTCAAATTGAAACTAGGGCTTTGAATGTCACTAGAACAACACATTCAAAGATTTCGAAACCATTTCACAAATAGCGAAAGCAAAACCTAAACCCTAGAAGGGAGAAGTTTAGAAAATCACTGTTCAGAAACTCAACTAGGGCTTTGAATGTCACTAGAACAACACATTCAAAGATTTCAAAACTATTTCACTAAAAGCGAAAGCAAAACCTAAACCCTAGAAGGCAGAAGTTTGGAAAATCACTGTTCATAAACTCAATTGAAACTAGGGCTTTGAATGTCACTAGAACAACACATTCAAAGATTTCGAAACCATTTCACTAAAAGCGAAAGAAAACCTAAACCCTAGAAGGGAGAAGTTTGGAAAATCACTGTTCATCAACTCAAATTGAAACTAGGGGTTTGAATGTCACTAGAACAACACATTCAAAGATTTCGAAACCATTTCACTAAAGCGAAAGCGAAACCTAAACCCTAGAAGGGAGAAGTTTAGAAAATCACTGTTCATCAACTCAAACTGAAACTAGGGCTTTGAATGACAATAGAACAACATATTCAAAGATTTCGAAACCATTTCATTAAAATCGAAAGCAAAACCTAAACCCTAGAAGGGAGAAGTTTAGAAAATCACTGTTCATCAACTCAAATTGAAACTAGGGCTTTGAATGTCACTAGAACAACACATTCAAATATTTCGAAACCATTTCACTAAAAGCGAAAGAAAACCTAAACCCTAGAAGGGAGAAGTTTGGAAAATCACTGTTCATCAACTCAAATTGAAACTAGGGCTTTGAATGTCACTAGAACAACACATTCAAAGATTTCGAAACCATTTCACTAAAAGAGAAAGCAAAACCTAAACCCTTGAAGGGAGAAGTTTAGAAAATCACTGTTCATCAACTCAAATTGAAACTACGGCTTTGAATGTCACTAGAACAACACATTCAAAGAGTTCGAAACCATTTCACTAAAAGCGAAAGCAAAATCTAAACCCTAGAAGGAGAAGTTTAGAAAATCACTGTTCATCAACTGAAATTGAAACTAGGGCTTTAATGTCACTAGAACAACACATTCAAAGAGTTCGAAACCATTTCACTAAAAGCGAAAGTGAAACCTAAACCCTAGAAGGGAGAAGTTTAGAAAATCACTGTTCATCAACTCAAACTGAAACTAGGGCTTTGAATGTCAATAGAACAACACATTCAAAGATTTCGAAACCATTTCATTAAAATCGAAAGCAAAACCTAAACCCTAGAAGGGAGAAGTTTAGAAAATCACTGTTCATCAACTCAAATTGAAACTAGGGCTTTGAATGTCACTAGAACAACACATTCAAAGATTTCGAAACCATTTCACTAAAAGCGAAAGAAAACCTAAACCCTTGAAGGGAGAAGTTTAGAAAATCACTGTTCATCAACTGAAATTGAAACTAGGGCTTTGAATGTAACTAGAACAACACATTCAAAGATTTCGAAACCATTTCACTAAAAGAGAAAGCAAAACCTAAACCCTTGAAGGGAGAAGTTTAGAAAATCACTGTTCATCAACTCAAATTGAAACTACGGCTTTGAATGTCACTAGAACAACACATTCAAAGAGTTCGAAACCATTTCACTAAAAGCGAAAGCAAAACCTAAACCCTAGAAGGGAGAAGTTTAGAAAATCACTGTTCATCAACTGAAATTGAAACTAGGGCTTTGAATGTCACTAGAACAACACATTCAAAGAGTTCGAAACCATTTCACTAAAAGCGAAAGCAAAACCTAAACCCTAGAACGGAGAAGTTTAGAAAATCACTGTTCATCAACTGAAATTGAAACTAGGGCTTTGAATGTCACTAGAACAACACATTCAAAGATTTTAAAACCGTTTCACAAAACTCAAATTGAAACTAGGGCTTTGAATGTCACTAGAACAACACATTTAAAGATTTCGAAACCATTTCACTAAAAGCGAAAGCAAAACCTAAACCCTAGAAGGGAGAAGTTTAGAAAATCACTGTTCATAAACTCAAATTGAAACTAGGGCTTTGAATGTCACTAGAACAACACATTCAAAGATTTCGAAACCATTTCACTAAAAGCGAAAGAAAACCTAAACCCTAGAAGGGAGAAGTTTGGAAAATCACTGTTCATCAACTCAAATTGAAACTAGGGGTTTGAATGTCACTAGAACAACACATTCAAAGATTTCGAAACCATTTCACTAAAAGCGAAAGCGAAACCTAAACCCTAGAAGGGAGAAGTTTAGAAAATCACTGTTCATCAACTCAAACTGAAACTAGGGCTTTGAATGACAATAGAACAACATATTCAAAGATTTCGAAACCATTTCATTAAAATCGAAAGCAAAACCTAAACCCTAGAAGGGAGAAGTTTAGAAAATCACTGTTCATCAACTCAAATTGAAACTAGGGCTTTGAATGTCACTAGAACAACACATTCAAAGATTTCGAAACCATTTCACTAAAAGCGAAAGAAAACCTAAACCCTAGAAGGGAGAAGTTTGGAGAATCACTGTTCATCAACTCAAATTGAAACTAGGGCTTTGAATGTCACTAGAACAACACATTCAAAGATTTCAAAACCATTTCACTAAAAGAGAAAGCAAAACCTAAACCCTTGAAGGGAGAAGTTTA
The DNA here is from genome assembly GCA_024704745.1 of Rosa lucieae. NCBI lineage: Eukaryota > Viridiplantae > Streptophyta > Magnoliopsida > Rosales > Rosaceae > Rosa > Rosa lucieae. The sequence continues at coordinate 52,715 of JANPXK010000042.1, forward strand.
GAAAATCACTGTTCATCAACTCAAATTGAAACTACGGCTTTGAATGTCACTAGAACAACACATTCAAAGAGTTCGAAACCATTTCACTAAAAGCGAAAGCAAAACCTAAACCCTAGAAGGGAGAAGTTTAGAAAATCACTGTTCATCAACTGAAATTGAAACTAGGGCTTTGAATGTCACTAGAACAACACATTCAAAGAGTTCGAAACCATTTCACTAAAAGCGAAAGCAAAACCTAAACCCTAGAACGGAGAAGTTTAGAAAATCACTGTTCATCAACTGAAATTGAAACTAGGGCTTTGAATGTCACTAGAACAACACATTCATAGATTTTAAAACCGTTTCACAAAACTCAAATTGAAACTAGGGCTTTGAATGTCACTAGAACAACACATTTAAAGATTTCGAAACCATTTCACTAAAAGCGAAAGCAAAACCTAAACCCTAGAAGGGAGAAGTTTGGAAAATCACTGTTCATCAACTCAAATTGAAACTAGGGCTTTGAATGTCTCTAGAACTACACATTCAAAGATTTCGAAACCATTTCACTAAAAGCGAAAGCAAAACCTAAACCCTAGAAAGGAGAAGTTTAGAAAATCACTGTTCATCAACTCAAATTGCAACTAGGGCTTTGAATGTCACTAGAACAACACATTCAAAGATTTCGAAACCATTTCACTAAAACCGAAAGCAAAACCTAAACCCTAGAAGGGAGAAGTTTAGAAAATCACTGTTCGTCAACTCAAATTGAAACTAGGGCTTTGAATGTCACTAGAACAAGATATTCAAAGATTTCAAAACCATTTCACTAAACTCAAATTGAAACTAGGGCTTTGAATGTCACTAGAACAACACATTCAAAGATTTCGAAACCATTTCACAAATAGCGAAAGCAAAACCTAAACCCTAGAAGGGAGAAGTTTAGAAAATCACTGTTCAGAAAATCAAATTGAAACTAGGGCTTTGAATGTCGCTAGAACAACACATTCAAAGATTTTGAAAACCATTTTACTAAAAGCGAAAGCAAAACCTAAACCCTAGAAGGCAGAAGTTTGGAAAATCACTGTTCATAAACTCAAATTGAAACTAGGGCTTTGACTGTCACTAGAACAACACATTCAAAGATTTCGAAACCATTTCACTAAACTCAAATTGAAACTAGGGCTTTGAATGTCACTAGAACAACACATTCAAAGATTTCGAAACCATTTCACAAATAGCGAAAGCAAAACCTAAACCCTAGAAGGGAGAAGTTTGGAAAATCACTGTTCATCAACTCAAATTGAAACTAGGGCTTTGACTGTCACTAGAACAACACATTCAAAGATTGATAGGAGCATAAAATGCGACGTTTATAATGTTTAAACCCTATATTTTGCTAAGTTATTTCCTTTATCTTGATCAATTTAACTTAGTTAGTGTTTTTCAGGTGTAAATGGAGTCTCAAGGTCCAAAAATGGCTAAGGAAGCACAAGTGGCGCAGAAATGAGAAGAAATGAAGAAATGGAAGTTCTCCCAGTTTGACTAGGAAAAGGAATCCTAGTTGGAGTAGGAATCAGAAGCTGACTTGGATTCAAACTCTTAAGTCGCGGAAATTAGAAGTTCTACTTGGACAAGGAAACCCAATCCTACTCAGATAAGGAATCCTAGTGTGACAAGGAGTCCCTGTTGGATAAAGATTACTCAAGAAGGTTCCGGAAGAGTGTAGAAGCATCTCGGAAAAGGAAGCAGTATTCAACTAGGAAACCTACTTGCATATGGAGTCCTACTCGTACTAGGAGACCTGTGGAAGCTAGGAGGAGTCTATGGAACGTCCATGAAGCATCTAGAAGTCTCAAGAAGATCATATGCCGTGCACATGGAAGAGAAAGCAACAAGGAATTCGAATTACAGAGCAATGTGGAATTTGGACTTCTTGTTGAGTAAGGATTGGAATTGCCGTGAGATTCTTGAAGGTTCTAGGGAGTTCTTGACGTTTCATTCTTCAATAAGGCGTGGAAGACATGTGAGAGGCATGTGATGTAAAGGAAAACCGAATTGGACTCAACTTGTGCATTAAAAGTCAAATCCATTACAGATTCGGAAATCTGCCTGTGCAGATCAGTCAACTTCAACGGAGTTCAATAAATCGCTCAGAGCTCAGAAAATTATGATCTTTATATGGTTGGAAAGCTACGGATGTCTAGTTTCCAGAGATTTTTACAGCTCATCAATAGCTATTTTCTAGAGGAAGTTATGGCCGGTTTAGTGGACTGAGGTCAATCCTGCCGGAAATCTGTTTTGTGAGAAAGAAGTCCTAAATCAACACGAACTAAGAGAAACCAAGTAGAAACGAATTGGGAGTGCCTTGGGACGTTCTACTATATATACCTTGTGTATTAGACGTTCAGGGGTTACAACTTTATTCTCCACAATTTCGTTTCTCACCGGTTGCTCTTGAGTTTTCAGGTTTTTGCTTCTACAAGTTCCTAGCCGTGCCATCCTCCATCCTAGCCGTGAATTCTACCTTGTGTTGCTGCCTTGGATCTGCTTTGGACCTTGGGACGTAGTCAAGGGTTGTTCATACCATCTTCCCTATGTTTTCTTTACGGTTTAGTGTTCTTGTAGATGTATTTTCTGTTTTGATTCTCTTTTGTGAAAAACCGAAACCATGAGTTACTTTCTGATTTTTGGATGTGATTTGGATGAATTGTTCTATGATTGATGTGTTTATGTGTGTTTGATCTTGATTAATTGCCGAAATATGGAATGATAATCTGGTTTTGTTTTATAGATAACTTTTATGTGTTCTTGTTCTTTGGTTGCAAACATAGAATGATTGCATGTAATTGGAGCTAGTAATTAGGTTAACGCTTCGTGACCCTAATTCAATATGGTAGTAAAGGCTTTGTACAAAGGTCGAGATCAGATTATGCATGTAATGAAAAGATTCGCTTCGAGTACTTGAATTTGCATGTTTATTGACTAAACTTTCACTTGCTCTTAATGATTTGAACGCATGAGATTATGAGTCGCTTTGATTGTGTGATACCTGCGTTTGGAATATGTTGGTTTGGCGCTTCGTCGATCAATTGTGTAAAGGGAAGTCATATAAGGGACATTGGGCGCTTGTAACTTTGTTTCTTGGGTTGATATCTTTCCATGGTAATTAACAGATTAAGGGATGCATGAATATGTTGTTCTTGAATTGTTCTTGATAAATTGTTTTCCAAAAATCCTTCTTTTCCCACCTATGTAAATAAAAACGTTTTTAATCTTTGTTTATTTTCTGTAAATTTTCGATTTCAATCTTCAAAAACCCCCCATCTTTATGTTTTCTTGTTTGTGTAAATAAATAAAATTAACTTAGATTTTTAGGTAGCATGTTAACCTATTTAGATAATAAAATAAATAAAATAAAAAAATTAAAATGTTTTTAATTCGTGAATAGTGTCTCCGTGAATAGTAAATATGTGTTAGTGTTTTCTAGGAATTAATTTGGTGGTTTTTAGGAGTTTGTTATGTGTTTGTTATGTGCTCCTATTTTTTTGGGATTGTCTCCTAAATTTTAGGGAAAGTAGTTAGAGTTAGTTTTGACTTAGGAGTCCTAATTTGACTTTGCTTCTAATTTGTTTCCTACTTGTATTTGACTTCCTAATCCTTATAGAAGTAGTATTCCTTGTTGTATGTGGATTCCTAATATAATTATGACTTGTAAATTGTGTATAAATAGGAGTAGGATTTCCATAACCTTTTCTAACTCAAATTCTCTCTTTCTTTCGAAATCTATGTCTATATATATACTTGTATATTTTGTTGTTCTCTCATTCTTTGCTCTCTAATTCGTGTGAATTTGTATATTCTCTTCTTTTTAATTTGTTCTCACATGTTAGCACCCTCAATCCCCGGTTTTGAACGATCCCTGCTTATCCTATACTAACGCTCGACATTTTCAAGGTTTAAATTGGCGATTGCTTTTGCACGTATCAAAGATTTCGAAACAATTTCACTAAAAGCGAGATACGCTCAAAGCAAGCATATAATTTAACCCTGAAATGTCATTAGTAGTATAAGTAAGTAGGGATCGTTCTATTCCGGGGATTGAGGGTACACCTGTCAATGTAAGACAATATAAACAATTAAAATAAAACAAAGTATAATATTTACACATAAAAACACTATTCACGAAATTAGGGGGGTTTTAGGTTTTTTTTTTTGGTTTTTCGAAAATTAAAAGAATTAAAACTAAGTGTAAACAAAAACACAAATACAAGAATGACATGTGAGAAACAAAGATTAAAACCAAGTTCATGATTGAATTCGAATTAACTTTATATTGTTCTTCCAAGTCATGTGAAAGGAGTTGATCATGTGAAACATTCGAAAGCAAACGATTTCCCATATTTTACTTTTCAACGCTAATTAATCTAAATGAAAGCACATAGATTAATCCTATCAAACATGTAATCAAACCCTAGAAAGCTAGTCAATCATACATGTTCAACGCAAGAAGTTCAAGGAAAGGCTATCAACTCAAGTGTACAACTTAGTATGAATAAGTTCACCTAATTGCAATCCTCTTCAATTGAATTCGATTTTTGTCCAAAACCTTTACTACTTTGATTCAAGTTTACACAAAACGAAAAGTCGATTTCATGTTCTTAAACCTAGCACCAATTATATCAAAACCCTAAGTGTTTGCAACCACATAAGATTAAAATACAAAAGTTATCTATAAAGCAAATTCAATCGAACAATCACACATAAGCAACTTTGGAATCACAACATAGAAATCGAAAATCCTTAATCAATCATAAAATTTCAGAATTAAAACTTTGTTCAAACATCAATGTCAACTAGAACAATTCTCACGAAACAAAGCAAGATTACAAAGAAAGAGGTTGAATTACACCGTGAGATGAAGATGGGGATGAAGGATGAAACGTTATGGATTCTTGAATCTCGAAAGCAAGCTTCAAGGTGGAGGATGGATGATGATGCTCACGGCTCCTTCTTCTTCTTCTTCTCCCTTGCTTGAAACGTTGAATGCACTAGAGGATGGAGAGAGCTTTCGCGTAGAGAGAATTTTCTGAATTATGGGGTGATTCAATGATGCGTCTAGGGTGCTTCTATATATAGGGAACGTCAAGTCTTGGTCTCCAAGCCATGAGTTTTCTGATTTATTTTCCAAGGAATTAAATTAATAATTCCACATGCCTTCCACCAATGAGAATTTGCCAATAAGCCCTAGTATGTCCCAACCAATCATAAAGCTCCAAGAAGATACCCTAATATATTCTTGCCGAAATACCTTGAATATTTTCTGATTTTCTTCTTGTATTTTCGTCCAAAATATACTTAGGGTTTCTAGGAATGCATCTAGACGCCATTTGGTGCTTTTCTTTCCATAAACTTCACCCTAGAAAATCTCTTGCGTAATCTTTTATTTTCTCTTGATATTTCACGCCACTTTTCTCTCCTCCCTTTGGTTTTCACGGCAAACACTCCTAGGGTTTAGGGTTTTGCGTCACAAACCCTAATGTCATGGGCTTTGATGGGCCTTGATCCATTTTGCCGAAAATCCAAAGAGTTCTTGGGCCTCGTTGCTTCATTTTCAAGCCTTCTCACTTTCCAACGCAAAACACATTATTTTTCCATTTCTTTTTCATGGTTGCGTTGGAAACTTGCTAAGGAAGCCTTCCTCCATTTCGTAGGATTTCCTGGTTGGACTAGGAAAGCTTATTTCTTCAATTCTGCTCAAATGTGTGGGCCGTTTTCTCTCAAATTCGTTCGTCTTGATGTTCGCAAGCTCCTCTTTCCATTCGTGCGTTCATTTCCACTTTTTAGCTCGGAGGTCCTGAAAATAGAAACTATACTCAAAATAGAAACTTCCTAAAAAATGAAAATAGAAACTTACTAAAAATGAAAAATAGAAACTTTCCTAAACTGAAAATGGCAACTTGCCAGAAATGAGAAATGAAAACTACAAAAATGGAAACTTTCTACAATAAGGAACTTTCCCAATCAAAGAATGGAAACTTTCCAAAACAGGGATTTTTAAAGGAAATGGCACAGAAAAATGTAGGGAAATACAATTAAAACGTCGCATTAAAATGCTCCTATCAAATTCCCCCACACTTAGCTTTTGCTAGTCCCTTAGCAAAATCACAACACAGTCACACACTAAGACTCAACAAAAATTAAAGACTCGACACATAACAGACTCTATAGCCCTTTAACTATTTGTCTCAGCAATCTCTTACTTTCACAACACCAAGATTAGCACTTCACCAAGAATCAATGTTTAGGCATTCGAGAGTTAATTAAAACACATAAGTTACATATACACAAGTAGGACTTGGTTGGAACAATGGTGATGGTTTCTGTTTAGCATGCTTCAAACATGTTTGATTCAATCCTCACAAGGTATATCCACTCTTTCTTCTCTTAGATCATGGCAATGCTTAAAAGCTTATACACTCAAGTATATGTGAGAGATAACAAGTAGATCACATATATGAAACGAAAGCACAAGTATATTTTCTTTAAAAGATCTCATGAAAGATATCAACTACTTGCACGGATGGACCCAAGCCATAGGTTCAACTCTTGTAACTCATCTCCACATCAAGGGTTGTCCCATCTTAAGGATCAAGAAGATCTTATCAAAGGTTGTAATGGGGCCATGGCTCAAGGTTTAAAGAAACGAAGGGTAAGGAATTTAACAAAGTGTCCTAAAAACCTAGTAGAGCTCATGCAAATATATAGAGACTTCTAGAAATCCACCAAGTATACAAAAACGTCACTTTCCCATGGGGGTGTTATAAGGGGGCCAAATGTCTTCATGTTGGGCCCAAACTTCACTCTAAACTTCCTTTGGTCTCTAGTGAGTTGGACAAAGGCCAAATTTTTCTGTAATGGGCCTTCAATTTAAAGTAAACTCCAAACTCACCAAGTATGGGGGACTAAAATCCATAGACACATTTTCTTTTTCTTTTTCTTAGCCGTACACTTTTCTTTTTCACTTTCTTTTTCTCGGCTTTTTCCCACATTTTTCTCTTATGGACAAGTCTACCCCCACACTTGAGCTTTCACCTCTTCTTATTCTTCATTATTGACGCGAAAAATCTTCAAGTCAAGTCTCAATTTAGCTCCACTAAGTTCTTAGAACAAAGGGTAGGGTTATAGCTATACTAAGGCTTAGGTTAAGGATTTTAAGGGCGATGAAAGAAAAGGCTTAATGTAGGCTCAAAGGGGTTTATCTAGGGGAGTCCCACGACGGGCACAAATAGGGACATAGGTTTATATGGCAATGGTGGTAATTCCTAGGTTGCCTCTATCCTTTCCAGAATCAGGGCCATGTATTGATATAACGTCTCAACAAGCACAAGAGCGAATTCTAGCATTCTCTAGTCCATCAAACTTAATCTATGGGAAGTAGTCAATCAAATGAAAGAATAATGAGATCATCAAAATATCGCCAAGAAATTAAGAATATATTTCATTTATCACTCCAAGAAAAAGGGACATGGCTCAATTATCTCACATGGGTTTATATGAATCAAAACTCATCTTAACATGCTCATATTCTGTACCAGAGTCACGAAATCCATATCCACTACAAGGCACACATTTTTCATATATCTCAATTAACCAAAGAATACCATTTTAAAGTCATCTTAATTGTGTGATCTTCTTTTAGCCATAATTTCAGAGATATAGAATCATCCTAGACAGTTAAAAGGGCATCCTAAGACTCAAAACAAAATGACAAAAGACAAAGACTCAATAGACTCAATAAAGCAACGAAATTTTTGTTATTTTTGACATTTTTCGATTTTTTTTTTTTTTTTTCCAATATATATGACTCAAGACAAAAGTATAAATCCCTTCCCCCACACTTAAATATTGCATTGTCCTCAATGTAATCAATTATAAGCATGCAATGAGACACTTAAGCATATAGGAAAGAGATTTACGAAAAGACCTACTAAATTCAAAAGAAAACATGAAGAGAAAGAGAAATAGGGAAGGAGAAATCAAATCTGCGTGTGTAGACTCCTTCACAGCTACTTCTGAATTGGGTTGCCTCCCAAGCAGCGCTTAATGTTTATAGTCTTTCAGCCTAGACTTTGTACCTCCTTGTGTCCTCAGTTGGTGGTGCCTTCAAAGCCTCCCTTTGGGTTTCGTATTGTGTTGCTTGGAAGCTTACCACTCTCATGAAACTTGGTCATGAAGTCCACCACTTGTCCCATTTGCCTCTTGAGGTCTGCAATGTCCTTGGTATGGTTCTGTTGTCCTTGAACCAAGGCTTGAGTGGAATTGGTGAGTGCCTCAATAATCTGATCATAGTTCGAATTCCCTGAGGCATTTTGATTCTGCATGTAAGGTCTTTGAAAGGGTGGACCTTGAGATGGTGGTGCTTGAGGGCGTTGGAAGGTACCTCCAAGGGGATTCTGAGTGTTCTCATTGTTCGTCCATTTGAAATTGGGGTGGTCCCTCCATCCAGGGTTGTAGGTATTCGAATAAGGATCATATCTTGGACGTGGGGGACCCCCATGGTTCCCTTGGTATCCTCCTATGGCGTTCACAGATTCCCCTCTTCCACTCTCTGTCAGTTGAGGGCATTGGTCAGTTACATGCCCTTGCATAGAACATACCCCACAAGCTTGCAATATTCCCTTTGCACTCACAACTTGATCCATGAGAAGGGTGAGTTTATTCTCTTGCTGGAGAGAGCTTTCGCGTAGAGAGAATTTTCTGAATTATGGGGTGATTCGATGATGCGTCTAGGGTGCTTCTATATATAGGGAACGTCAAGTCTTGGTCTCCAAGCCGTGAGTTTTCTGATTTATTTTCCAAGGAATTAAATTAATAATTCCACATGCCTTCCACCAATGAGAATTTGCCAAATAAGCCCTAGTATGTCACCCAACCAATCATAAAGCTCCAAGAAGATACCCTAATATATTCTTGCCGAAATACCTTGAATATTTTCTGATTTTCTTCTTGTATTTTCGTCCAAAATATACTTAGGGTTTCTAGGAATGCATCTAGACGCCATTTGGTGCTTTTCTTTCCATAAACTTCACCCTAGAAAATCTCTTGCGTAATCTTTTATTTTCTCTTGATATTTCACGCCACTTTTCTCTCCTCCCTTTTGTTTTCACGGCAAAACACTCCTAGGGTTTAGGGTTTTGCGTCACAAACCCTAATGTCATGGGCTTTGATGGGCCTTGATCCATTTTGCCGAAAATCCAAAGAGTTCTTGGGCCTCGTTGCTTCATTTTCAAGCCTTCTCACTTTCCAACGCAAAACACATTATTTTTCCATTTCTTTTTCATGGTTGCGTTGGAAACTTGCTAAGGAAGCCTTCCTCCATTTCGTAGGATTTCCTGGTTGGACTAGGAAAGCTTATTTCTTCAATTCTGCTCAAATGTGTGGGCCGTTTTCTCTCAAATTCGTTCGTCTTGATGTTCGCAAGCTCCTCTTTCCATTCGTGCGTTCATTTCCACTTTTTAGCTCGGAGGTCCTGAAATAGAAACTATACTCAAAATAGAAACTTCCTAAAAATGAAAATAGAAACTTACTAAAAATGAAAAATAGAAACTTTCCTAAACTGAAAATGGCAACTTGCCAGAAATGAGAAATGAAAACTACAAAAATGGAAACTTTCTACAATAAGGAACTTTCCCAATCAAAGAATGGAAACTTTCCAAAACAGGGATTTTTAAAGGAAATGGCACAGAAAAATGTAGGGAAATACAATTAAAACGTCGCATTAAAATGCTCCTATCAAAGCGAAAGAAAACCTAAACCCTAGAAGGGAGAAGTTTGGAAAATCACTGTTCATCAACTCAAATTGAAACTAGGGCTTTTAATGTCACTAGAACAACACATTCAAAGATTTCGAAACCATTTCACTAAAAGCGAAAGCAAAACCTAAACCCTAGAAGGGAGAAGTTTAGAAAATCACTGTTCGTCAACTCAAATTGAAACTAGGGCTTTGAATGTCACTAGAACAACACATTCAAAGATTTCAAAACCATTTCACTAAACTCAAATTGAAACTAGGGCTTTGAATGTCACTAGAACAACACATTCAAAGATTTCGAAACCATTTCACAAATAGCGAAAGCAAAACCTAAACCCTAGAAGGGAGAAGTTTAGAAAATCACTGTTCAGAAACTCAAATTGAAACTAGGGCTTTGAATGTCACTAGAACAACACATTCAAAGATTTTGAAAACCATTTCACTAAAAGCGAAAGCAAAACCTAAACCCTAGAAGGCAGAAGTTTGGAAAATCACTGTTCATAAACTCAAATTGAAACTAGGGCTTTGAATGTCACTAGAACAACACATTCAAAGATTTCGAAACCATTTCACTAAACTCAAATTGAAACTAGGGCTTTGAATGTCACTAGAACAGCACATTCAAAGATTTCGAAACCATTTCACAAATAGCGAAAGAAAAACCTAAACCCTAGAAGGGAGAAGTTTGGAAAATCACTGTTCATCAACTCAAATTGAAACGAGGGCTTTGAAAGTCACTAGAACAACACATTCAAAGATTTCGAAACCATTTCACTAATAGCGAAAGCAAAACTTAAACCCTAGAAGGAAGAAGTTTAGAAAATCACTGTTCAGAAACTCAAATTGAAACTAGGGCTTTGAATGTCACTAGAACAACACATTCAAAGATTTTGAAAACCATTTCACTAAAAGCGAAAGCAAAACCTAAACCCTAGAAGGAAGAAGTTTGGAAAATCACTGTTCATAAACTCAAATTGAAACTAGGGCTTTGAATGTCACTTGAACAACACATTCAAAGATTTCGAAACCATTTCACTAAACTCAAATTGAAACTAGGGCTTTGAATGTCACTAGAACAACACATTCAAAGATTTCGAAAGCATTTCACAAATAGCGAAAGAAAAACCTAAACCCTAGAAGGGAGAAGTTTGGAAAATCACTGTTCATCAACTCAAATTGAAACTAGGGCTTTGAATGTCACTAGAACAACACATTCAAAGATTTCGAAACCATTTCACTAAACTCAAATTGAAACTAGGGCTTTGAATGTCACTAGAACAACACATTCAAAGATTTCGAAACCATTTCACACAAATAGCGAAAGAAAAACCTAAACCCTAGAAGGGAGAAGTGTAAAAAATCACTGTTCATCAACTCAAATTGACACTAGGGCTTTGAATGTCACTAGAACTACACATTCAAAGATTTCGAAACCATTTCACTAAAAGCGAAAGCAAAACCTAAACCCTAGAAGGGAGAAGTTTAGAAAATCACTGTTCGTCAACTCAAATTGAAACTAGGGCTTTGAATGTCACTAGAACAACACATTCAAAGATTTCAAAACCATTTCACTAAACTCAAATTGAAACTAGGGCTTTGAATGTCACTAGAACAACACATTCAAAGATTTCGAAACCATTTCACTAATAGCGAAAGCAAAACTTAAACCCTAGAAGGAAGAAGTTTAGAAAATCACTGTTCAGAAACTCAAATTGAAACTAGGGCTTTGAATGTCACTAGAACAACACATTCAAAGATTTTGAAAACCATTTCACTAAAAGCGAAAGCAAAACCTAAACCCTAGAAGGAAGAAGTTTGGAAAATCACTGTTCATAAACTCAAATGAAACTAGGGCTTTGAATGTCACTAGAACAACACATTCAAAGATTTCGAAACCATTTCACTAAACTCAAATTGAAACTAGGGCTTTGAATGTCACTAGAACAACACATTCAAAGATTTCGAAACCATTTCACAAATAGCGAAAGAAAAACCTAAACCCTAGAAGGGAGAAGTTTGGAAAATCACTGTTCATCAACTCAAATTGAAACTAGGGCTTTGAATGTCACTAGAACAACACATTCAAAGATTTCGAAACCATTTCACTAAACTCAAATTGAAACTAGGGCTTTGAATGTCACTAGAACAACACATTCAAAGATTTCGAAACCATTTCACAAATAGCGAAAGAAAAACCTAAACCCTAGAAGGGAGAAGTTTGGAAAATCACTGTTCATCAACTCAAATTGACACTAGGGCTTTGAATGTCACTAGAACTACACATTCAAAGATTTCGAAACCATTTCACTAAAAGCGAAAGCAAAACCTAAACCCTAGAAGGGAGAAGTTTAGAAAATCACTGTTCGTCAACTCAAATTGAAACTAGGGCTTTGAATGTCACTAGAACAACACAATCAAAGATTTCAAAACCATTTCACTAAACTCAAATTGAAACTAGGGCTTTGAATGTCACTAGAACAACACATTCAAAGATTTCGAAACCATTTCACAAATAGCGAAAGCAAAACCTAAACCCTAGAAGGGAGAAGTTTAGAAAATCACTGTTCAGAAACTCAACTAGGGCTTTGAATGTCACTAGAACAACACATTCAAAGATTTCAAAACCATTTCACTAAAAGCGAAAGCAAAACCTAAACCCTAGAAGGGAGAAGTTTAGAAAATCACTGTTCATCAACTCAAATTGAAACTAGGGCTTTGAATGTCACTAGAACAACACATTCAAAGATTTCGAAACCATTTCCCTAAAAGCGAAAGAAAACCTAAACCCTAGAAGGGAGAAGTTTGGAAAATCACTGTTCATCAACTCAAATTGAAACTAGGGCTTTGAATGTCACTAGAACAACACATTCAAAGATTTCGAAACCATTTCACTAAAAGCGAAAGAAAACCTAAACCCTAGAAGGGAGAAGTTTGGAAAATCACTGTTCATCAACTCAAATTGAAACTAGGGCTTTGAATGTCACTAGAACAACACATACAAAGATTTCGAAACCATTTCACTAAAATCGAAAGCAAAACCTAAACCCTAGAAGGTAGAAGTTTGGAAAATCACTGTTCATCAACTCAAATTGAAACTAGGGCTTTGAATGTCCCTAGAACAACACATTCAAAGATTTCGAAACCATTTCACTAAAAGCGAAAGCAAAAGCTAAACCCTAGAAGGCAGAAGTTTGGAAAATCACTGTTCATAAACTCAAATTGAAACTAGGGCTTTGAATGTCACTAGAACAACACATTCAAAGATTTCGAAACCATTTCACTAAAAGCAAAAGAAAACCTAAACCCTAGAAGGGAGAGGTTTCGAAAATCACTGTTCATCAACTCAAATTGAAACTAGGGCTTTGAATGTCACTAGAACAACACATTCAAAGATTTCGAAACCATTTCACTAAACTCAAATTGAAACTAGGGCTTTGAATGTCACTAGAACAACACATTCAAAGATTTCGAAACCATTTCACAAATAGCGAAAGCAAAACCTAAACCCTAGAAGGGAGAAGTTTGGAAAATCACTGTTCATCAACTCAAATTGAAACTAGGGCTTTGAATGTCACTAGAACAACACATTCAAAGATTTCGAAACAATTTCACTAAAATCGAAAGAAAACCTAAACCCTAGAAGGGAGAAGTTTGGAAAATCACTGTTCATCAACTCAAATTGAAACTAGGGCTTTTAATGTCACTAGAACAACACATTCAAAGATTTCGAAACCATTTCACTAAAAGCGAAAGCAAAACCCAAACCCTAGAAGGGAGAAGTTTAGAAAATCACTGTTCGTCAACTCAAATTGAAACTAGGGCTTTGAATGTCACTAGAATAACACATTCAAAGATTTCAAAACCATTTCACTAAACTCAAATTGAAACTAGGGCTTTGAATGTCACTAGAACAACACATTCAAAGATTTTGAAACCATTTCACAAATAGAGAAAGCAAAACCTAAACCCTAGAAGGGAGAAGTTTAGAAAATCACTGTTCAGAAACTCAAATTGAAACCACGGCTTTGAATGTCACTAGAACAACACATTCAAAGATTTTGAAAACCATTTAACTAAAAGCGAAAGCAAAACCTAAACCCTTGAAGGCAGAAGTTTGGAAAATCACTGTTCATAAACTCAAATTGAAACTAGGGCTTTGAATGTCACTAGAACAACACGTTCAAAGATTTCGAAACCATTTCACTAAACTCAAATTGAAACTAGGGCTTTGAATGTCACTAGAACAACACATTCAAAGATTTCGAAACCATTTCACAAATAGCGAAAGAAAAACCTAAACCCTAGAAGGGAGAAGTTTGGAAAATCACTGTTCATCAACTCAAATTGAAACTAGGGCTTTGAATGTCACTAGAACAACACATTCAAAGATTTCGAAACCATTTAACTAAACTCAAATTGAAACTGGGGCTTTGAATGTCACTAGAACAACACATTCAAAGATTTCGAAACCATTTCACAAATAGCGAAAGAAAAACCTAAACCCTAGAAGGGAGAAGTTTGGAAAATCACTGTTCATCAACTCAAATTGAAACTAGGGCTTTGAATGTCACTAGAACAACACATTCAAAGATTTCGAAACCATTTCACTAAAAGTGAAAGCAAAACCTAAACCCTAGAAGGGAGAAGTTTGGAAAATCACTATTCATCAACTCAAATTGAAACTAGGGCTTTGAATGTCACTAGAACAACACATTCAAAGATTTCGGAACCATTTCACTAAAAGCGAAAGCAAAACCTAAACCCTAGAAGGGAGAAGTTTGGAAAATCACTGTTCATCAACTCAAATTGAAACTAGGGCTTTGTATGTCACTAGAACAACACATTCAAAGATTTCGAAACCATTTCATTAAAAGCGAAAGCAAAACCTAAACCCGAGAAAGGAGAAGTTTAGAAAATCACTGTTCATCAACTCAAATTGCAACTAGGGCTTTGAATGTCACTAGAACAACACATTTAAAGATTTCGAAACCATTTCACTAAAAGCGAAAGAAAACCTAAACCCTAGAAGGGAGAAGTTTAGAAAATCACTGTTCATCAACTCAAATTGAAACTACGGCTTTGAATGTCACTAGAACAACACATTCAAAGAGTTCGAAACCATTTCACTAAAAGCGAAAGCAAAACCTAAACCCTAGAAGGGAGTAGTTTAGAAAATCACTGTTCATCAACTGAAATTGAAACTAGGGCTTTGAATGTCACTAGAACAACACATTCAAAGATTTTAAAACCGTTTCATAAACTCAAATTGAAACTAGGGCTTTGAATGTCACTAGAACAACACATTTAAAGATTTCGAAACCATTTCACTAAAAGCGAAAGCAAACCTAAACCCTAGAAGGTAGAAGTTTGGAAAATCACTGTTCATCAACTCAAATTGAAAAACTAGGGCTTTGAATGTCACTAGAACAACACATTCAAAGATTTCGAAACCATTTCACTAAAAGCGAAAGCAAAAGCTAAACCCTAGAAGGCGAAGTTTGGAAAATCACTGTTCATAAACTCAAATTGAAACTAGGGCTTTGAATGTCACTAGAACAACACATTCAAAGATTTCGAAACCATTTCACTAAAAGCAAAAGAAAACCTAAACCCTAGAAGGGAGAGGTTTGGAAAATCACTGTTCATCAACTCAAATTGAAACTAGGGCTTTGAATGTCACTAGAACAACACATTCAAAGATTTCGAAACCATTTCACAAATAGCGAAAGCAAAACCTAAACCCTAGAAGGGAGAAGTTTGGAAAATCACTGTTCATCAACTCAAATTGACACTAGGGCTTTGAATGTCACTATAACTACACATTCAAAGATTTCGAAACCATTTCACTAAAAGCGAAAGCAAAACCTAAACCCTAGAAGGGAGAAGTTTAGAAAATCACTGTTCGTCAACTCAAATTGAAACTAGGGCTTTGAATGTCACTAGAACAACACATTCAAAGATTTCAAAACCATTTCACTAAACTCAAATTGAAACTAGGGCTTTGAATGTCACTAGAACAACACATCAAAGATTTCGAAACCATTTCACAATAGCGAAAGCAAAACCTAAAACCTAGAAGGGAGAAGTTTAGAAAATCACTGTTCAGAACTCCTAGGGCTTTGAATGTCACTAGAACAACACATTCAAGATTTCAAAACATTTCATTAAAGCGAAAGCAAAACCTAAACCCTAGAAGGGGAGAAGTTTAGAAAAATCACTGTCATCAACTCAAATTGAAACTAGGGCTTTGAATGTCACTAGAACACATATTCAAAGATTTCGAAACCATTTCACTAAAAGCGAAAGGAAAAACCTAAACCCTAGAAGGGAGAAGTTTAGAAAATCACGTTCATCAACTCAAATGAACTAGGGCTTTGAATGTCACTAGAACAACACATTCAAAGATTTCGAAACCATTCACACTAAAAGCGAAAGAAAACCTAAACCCTAGAAGGGAGAAGTTTGGAAAATCATGTTCATCAACTCAAATTGAAACTAGGGCTTTGAATGTCACTAGAACAACACATTCAAAGATTTCGAAACCATTTCACTAAAAGCGAAAGAAAACCTAAACCTAGAAGGGAGAAGTTTGGAAAATCACTGTTCATCAACTCAAATTGAACTAGGGCTTTGAATGTCACTAGAACAACACATACAAAGATTTCGAAACCATTTCACTAAAATCGAAAGCAAAACCTAAACCCTAGAAGGTAGAAGTTTGGGAAAATCACTGTTCATCAACTCAAATTGAAACTAGGGCTTTTGAAGTCCCTAGAACAACACATTCAAAGATTTCGAAACCATTTCACTAAAAGCGAAAGCAAAAGCTAAACCCTAGAAGGCAGAGTTTGGAAAATCACTGTTCAT
Organism: Rosa lucieae; assembly: GCA_024704745.1. Taxonomy (NCBI): domain Eukaryota; kingdom Viridiplantae; phylum Streptophyta; class Magnoliopsida; order Rosales; family Rosaceae; genus Rosa; species Rosa lucieae. The sequence goes on from JANPXK010000042.1 coordinate 69,375, forward strand.
AAACTCAAATTGAAACTAGGGCTTTGAATGTCACTAGAACAACACATTCAAAGATTTCGAAACATTTCACTAAAAGCAAAAGAAAACCCTAAACCCTAGAAGGGAGAGGTTGGAAAATCACTGTTCATCAACTCAAATTGAAACTAGGGCTTTGAATGTCACTAGAACAACACATTCAAATTTCGAAACCATTTCACTCAACTCAAATTGAAACTAGGGCTTTGAATGTCCTAGAACAACACATTCAAAGATTTCGAAACCATTTCACAAATAGCGAAAGCAAACCTAAACCCTAGAAGGGAGAAGTTTGGAAAATCACGTGTCATCAACTCAAATTGAAACTAGGGCTTTGAATGTCACTAGAACAACACTTTCAAAGATTCGAAACAATTTCACTAAAAGCGAAAGAAAACCTAAACCCTAGAAGGGAGAAGTTTGGAAAATAACTGTTCATCAACTCAAATTGAAACTAGGGCTTTTAATGTCACTAGAACAACACATTCAAAGATTTCGAAACCATTTCACTAAAAGCGAAAGCAAAACCCAAACCCTAGAAGGGAGAAGTTTAGAAAATCACTGTTCGTCAACTCAAATTGAAACTAGGGGCTTGAATGTCACTAGAATAACACATTCAAAGATTTCAAAACCATTTCACTAAACTCAAATTGAAACTAGGGCTTTGAATGTCACTAGAACAACACATTCAAAGATTTTGAAACCATTTCACAAATAGAGAAAGCAAAACCTAAACCCTAGAAGGGAGAAGTTTAGAAAATCAACTGTTCAGAAACTCAAATTGAAACCACGGCTTTGAATGTCACTAGAACACACATTCAAAGATTTTGAAAACCATTTAACTAAAAGCGAAAGCAAACCTAAACCCTAGAAGGCAGAAGTTTGGAAATTCACTGTTCATAAACTCAAATTGAAACTAGGGCTTTGAAGTCACTAGAACAACACGTTCAAAGATTTCGAAACCATTTCACTAAACTCAAATTGAAACTAGGGCTTTGAATGTCACTAGAACACACATTCAAAGATTTCGAAACCATTCCACAAATAGCGAAAGAAAAACCTAAACCCTAGAAGGGAAAGTTTGGAAAATCACTGTTCATCAACTCAAATTGAAACTAGGGCTTTGAATGTCACTAGAACAACACATTCAAAGATTTCGAAACCATTTCACTAAACTCAATTGAAAACTGGGGCTTTGAATGTCACTAGAACAACACTTCAAAGATTTCGAAACCATTTCACAAATAGCGAAAGAAAAACCTAAACCTAGAAGGGAGAAGTTTGGAAAAATCACTGTTCAACAACTCAAATTGAAACTAGGGCTTTGAATGTCACGAGAACAACACATTCAAAGATTTCGAAACCAGTTCACTAAAAGTGAAAGCAAAACCTAAACCCTAGAAGGGAGAGTTTGGAAACACTATTCATCAACTCAATTGAAACTAGGGCTTTGAATGTCACTAGAACAACACATTCAAAGATTTCGGAACCATTTCACTAAAAGCGAAAGCAAACCTAAACCCTAGAAGGGAGAAGTTGGAAATCACTGTTCATCAACTCAAATTGAAACTAGGGCTTTGTATGTCACTAAACAACACATTCAAAGATTTCGAAACCATTTCATAAAAGCGAAAGCAAAACCTAAACCGAGAAAGGAGAAGTTTAGAAATCACTGTTCATCAACTCAAATTGCAACTAGGGCTTGAATGTCACTAGAACAACACATTTAAGATTTCGAACCATTTCACTAAAAGCGAAAGAAAACCTAAACCCTAGAAGGGAGAAGTTTAGAAAATCACTGTTCATCAACTCAAATTGAAACTACGGCTTTGAATGTCACTAGAACAACACATTCAAAGAGTTCGAAACCATTTCACTAAAAGCGAAAGCAAAACCTAAACCCTAGAAGGGAGAAGTTTGGAAAATCACTGTTCATCAGCTCAAATTGAAACTAGGGCTTTGAATGTCACTAGAACAACACATTCAAAGATTTCGAAACCATTTCACTAAAAGCGAAAGGAAAACCTAAACCCTAGAAGGGAGAAGTTGGAAATCACTGTTCATCAACTCAAATTGAAACTAGGGCTTTGAATGTCACTAGAACAACACATTCAAAGATTTCGAAACCATTTCACTAAAAGCGAAAGAAAACCTAAACCCTAGAAGGGAGAAGTTTGGAAAATCACTGTTCATCAACTCAAATTGAAACTAGGGCTTTGAATGTCACTAGAACAACACATTCAAAGATTTCGAAACCATTTCACTAAAAGCGAAAGAAAACCTAAACCCTAGAAGGGAGAAGTTTGGAAAATCACTGTTCATCAACTCAAATTGAAACTAGGGCTTTGAATGTCACTAGAACAACACATACAAAGATTTTCGAAAACCATTCACTAAAATCGAAAGCAAAACCTAAACCTAGAAGGTAGAATTGGAAAATCACTGTTCATCAACTCAAATTGAAACTAGGGCTTTGAATGTCCCTAGAACAACACATTCAAAGATTTCGAAACCATTTCACTAAAAGCGAAAGGAAAAGCTAAACCCTAGAAGGCAGAAGTTTGGAAAATCACTGTTCATAAACTCAAATTGAAACTAGGGCTTTGAATGTCACTAGAACAACACATTCAAAGATTTCGAAACCATTTCACTAAAAGCAAAAGAAAACCTAAACCCTAGAAGGGAGAAGTTTAGAAAATCACTGTTCATCAACTGAAATTGAAACTAGGGCTTTGAATGTCACTAGAACAACACATTCAAAGATTTTAAAACCGTTTCACTAAACTCAAATTGAAACTAGGGCTTTGAATGTCACTAGAACAACACATTTAAAGATTTCGAAACCATTTCACAAATAGCGAAAGAAAAACCTAAACCCTAGAAGGGAGAAGTTTGGAAAATCACTGTTCATCAACTCAAATTGAAACTAGGGCTTTGAATGTCACTAGAACAACACATTCAAAGATTTCGAAACCATTTCACTAAAGTGAAGCAAAACCTAAAACCCAGAAGGGAGAAGTTTGGAAAATCACTATTCATCAAACTCAAATTGAAACTAGGGCTTTGAATGTCACTAGAACAACACATTCAAAGATTCGGAACCATTTCACTAAAAGCGAAAGCAAAACCTAAACCCTAGAAGGAGAAGTTTGGAAAATCACTGTTCATCAACTCAAATTGAAACTAGGGCTTTGTAGTCACTAGAACAACACATTCAAAGATTTCGAAACCATTTCATTAAAAGCGAAAGCAAACCTAAACCCGAGAAAGGAGAAGTTTAGAAAATCACTGTTCATAACTCAAATTGCAACTAGGGCTTTGAATGTCACTAGAACAACACATTAGATTTCGAAACCATTTCACTAAAAGCGAAAGAAAACCTAACCCTAGAAGGAGAAGTTTAGAAAATCACTGTTCATCAACTCAAATTGAAACTACGGCTTTGAATGTCACTAGAACAACATTCAAAGAGTTCGAAAAACCATTTCACTAAAAGCGAAAGCAAAACCTAAACCCTAGAAGGGAGTAGTTTTAGAAAATCACTGTTCATCAACTGAAATTGAAAACGGGGCTTTGAATGTCACTAGAACAACACATTCAAAGATTTTAAAACCTTTCACTAAACTCAAATTGAAACTAGGGCTTTGAATGTCACTAGAACAACACATTTAAAGATTTCGAAACCATTTCACTAAAAGCGAAAGCAAAACCTAAACCCTAGAAGGTAGTTTCAATTTGAGTTGTGAGGACAGTGATTTTCAACTTCTA